>JASAMX010024906.1:0-28224 GCA_030248175.1 Microlaimidae sp. YZB2_3
TATGGTCTTCATTCATTCGTGCTGCTTTGAGATTGAAAAAAAGTACTTTGTTGTTTTTGCCGTTTTCCGCGCGGTTGAAGCAGATGGCGCTGGGAACTGGCGCCGTTTCTGCCACCAATTAAAAGCGGTCTGCTATTTTTGTGCGGTTTTTATGAGGGGATGTTGGTTGTCTGCTCTGTACAATCCTTATTGTTGCCAAAAGGCTATTATTGTGCGGTTGGGAGTTTTTATTTGTCTATTTTTCAAATTTTTTATGTTGATCAATAAATCGATAATGAGCCTAAATAAAAAGTGCTTCCTAAGAAAGTTGCGTAATTCCTTCTTCTTTCTTATGAGCCCATGTTTATTTTTGATCAATCAGTAACGAATGAGGAATATCGTTTTTAAGGATGGAGCGTTGGAATAATAAGAAGAAGAAGAAGAAGAAGAAGAAGAAGAAGAAGAAGAAGAAGGTTCTGAATTTCAAAATTTACCCACGTTCTCTAATTATGGTTGGCGCGGCGCCACGGGGCTAAATCGCCCCGTGGCGCTCCCGCGCCACCCATGATATTACCGATTCCTGCTAATTTTTTGTACGCGGCGAGTTTGTAAACATGTCGGAAAAACGAATTTGGTGTACAAAATATCGCTGTGCGAGAAAATTTTTGGTGTGTGCACAGAAAGTAGCTTGCGCCAAAAAGTAAGACGTGCATCATTTTTTTAAATTTAGTTAAAAAATTTACTGTACTCATAGCCGAAACTTCTCTTGGGTTATATATTTTTGATATAAACAATGATATTATAACAACTCTAATATTTATTGTATACGTCTCATGAATGGACTTTTAATGTCAAACCCTAATCTTGTAAATAAAATGTAAAATAAATCTACAAAATGGTTTTTAATGCTCAAAAAGTATTCAAATTCTTAGAATAATGACTCATGATTAAAATAAAAAATCTTATTAAAATAGAGTTTTAATAAAATCTTAAAATATAAATAATAAATATCCGCCTATTGAAGCGATTACATTAGCTCTTTAAATAAAATTTTATATATTTATCACTTTTTAAAATTGTAAAAAAGTGCTTTGAAATTTGTATTCTTAGGGGTCCTTACCCCGGTTCGCCCCGGTTCATTTGACAGCTAAATTGCCGGGGCCGGGGCCGGGGTAGAGAAAATTGCATTTGCCGGGGCAGTGGCCGTTGCCGGGGTAGAAAAAAAGTGCCTTGGCAAGCCGGTGCCGGGGCCCCGGTCGATCGCTAGTCTCAGATTCTGAAATCAGTTTCTTTATAAACTCTTTTTGTCACACTGGAAACAGTGCCATAGCCATAGCTTAGGGGTTAGGGCTCTCGCCTCCGTCAAGTTTTGAACCCTAGCAGAAATATGTTTTTTTTCTTTCTGATTTATAATTTAAATTTTTTTTCTTGATTACATATTTTTTAAAATTAAATAATTTACAAAACTTAAAAATTAGTTTTTTAACACAAATAAAAGCATGAATAGTATTTTTAATCCACGGTTTGGTTATGTTATAGACGTACTACATAGATATTTTGGGTTATAAATCATAAATGTATATATACTTAAAATCTATGCATAAAAATTTTATTTTCCATGCATTTCACAAAAAATGTTTGGATAAAATCAAAATGTTTTCTATGACAATTTAAAGTGTTCGAGATTTTAATTCAAATTAAGATCACCTTTAAAATCAGGCGGATGATACAGTTAGTTTAAAATTATATGCTTAATTTACTTTTTTAGTCAAATGATATAAAGAAATTACAAAAATTGCAATATTTTTAATGTTTTTGGTAGTGTTTTGTGAAAAAAACCATTGTTTTAGGCTATTTCTGAAACCGTTTCAAAACTAAAAACCTTCTGAAAGTTTTAACGCTAGATTCAGAATTTAATTTCAGATCTGAAACAGACGTTTGAAAAGTAAAATACAAAACAAGTGTTTTTGGTTCATAAATCTGAAACAATTTCTCTGAAACTGAATTTAAAATTTCAGAAGAGTTAAAGACATAAAAGGAATTTCAGATTTTGAATCAGATTCAGAAATCTAAATAGGTGAAATCTCGACCCCAGGGGATGCATTTAATTATGCAGTTTAAATACAAAAATTAATGGGGAGCGAATTGCTGTGGTTATAAACGTACATTTTACATTTTTGTTGAAGCTAATTTTAGTTAAAAAAGGACTGAAGTCAGAAGAAAAACTAAAAAGTCTATTTATATTAGTAATGTTTCTACTATCCGATAACGCTCCGGGCCTCCGGCCATATAAAGTTGAGGGAGCTCCGGTGCTCTGCCCCGTAAATAAGTGATTACAATCGTATTTAAATTCAAAGTATATTTTAAGTTGTTCTATTTGCATATTTAGGACTTTTTATTGTTTTTAATAAGTTTTGAAAAAAATTTACTTCAGAAAAATTTTTTGGTTAAATAATTTACGGCAATACTTGGGTTGCTCCGGAACTCTGAAAAACAGAGCTCCACCTCGGAGCTCCGAAACATTACTAATTTATATGGCATTAAATAATAGCTTTAAAATGTTTAACAGTAGACGCCTCTTAATTATTCAGCAATATGTTTTTGGTAGTACAGACGTTTTAACACGTCTGTTCGTTTCACTAAAAAAATGAAATTTGGTTTTATGAAAAAAATGAATCATTTTTTACTTTTTCTAAACTGGGTGCGGTCCAAATAATTATTGCGGGGTTTTTAAATCTGAAGACTAATAGGCGATATTTCTAATTTTATTATGGAATCTATGTATAATTATTTCAATGCATGTCGCAAATTTATATTTGGTATGTTATTACAAACCATATTTCGTTTTTTGATATCTTAAACAAATAATTATTATTGAAAGCCGATTAGTTTTAATATTTTAAGTTTAATTTTTATTTATTACCAAAGAAAGTAATAAAATTGGGAAAAATACGACATATTTTTTCTGCCATCGTTGGCATGTATTTTTCTGTTACTTTTTTAACTTTTGCTGCCCCAAAAATTTATAATTGTTTAGATTTCGGAAGAGACTTTAAAGATTTGCAAAAACTATAGCTGGTTTTGAAATATTAAAAAAAAGTTCAAAAGTTCCATAAAAAGTGGCTCTATGCAAATGATTTTCTAGCACTCTCATAAAAATTAAAAATCTGCGCAGGTTTTTAAAATTCTGTCAAAAGCTTTTTTGTAAGATTTGATTTCTCTATTTGTAGACATAAAAATTAAGTTTTGAACAATTTAAGTTAGATCCTCCTAAAACAGTAAATGTAGTTTAATAAATTTTTTCTGGTACGATTCCCATACGCGTCCCAAAATTCGATTTGACCGATTCTAAAGTAAAATACACATATAAAACATCTTTGTACACTAAATCAGACACGCAGACTTAGTTTTGATGGTTATTTTTAAGATTTGGCCTTATCAAAAAGAGTTTTGAACTAATTTATACCCAATAAATGACCTTTTTCAGCATATGCAATTTATGTTAATAAAAAAAGTTGTAGACACACAAATTAAATTAAAAACTCTGTTTTAACAATGCTAGAAGTCTGAAGAACTTAAAAATTTTCAAAAAAATTAAAAATTCGAAAGTTACATGGACCACCAAAAACATGGACAAAAAATTTTTTGGCTTTAAACGCTAATTTAAACTTAGTTTTTCACTGATTTATTGTTCCTAAGCCTAAGCAAAACCTAAAAATCAAACATTTGTAATATAATTGATTTTTATTAAAATAAGTTGTTTTTCAAAAATGTGAATTTTTTCCACAACTAAAATTTGATGGGTATTTGAACGGTTATTATAGAAAATTGGTTGTTACCATAAAAAAAAAGTATATTTGTAACTGCCAGACACTTGGTAATACGAAAAAAATAATATTAGTTTGATTAAAGGCTTAATAAAAAAATTTCTTAATAAAATAAATTGTACATGCCAAAATAGGGCAATTTTTGGCTATAACTTCTAATCAAAAGCTCAAATCTCAAAAATAACCACAAAAATCAAGTCTACGGGTCCAATTTAGGGTATGAAAATGTTTTATAAGTGTATTTTACATTAGGGTCGGTCAATACGACTTTTGGGACGCGTATGGGAATCATACCATTTTTTCTGTGGTGCTGATTTTAAAAATAGCTTGAACACTTTAGGCGCTGCAAAAAAATTTATTTTAAATTTTGGACTCATTCCTTGGTAAAAATTAACTTTAGGTGAACTGAAAAATTTTAATTTATAGGTTGTTTTTTTTATTTGATATTGCTAAAAAGTTTTTGTTTACTTTACTGACCACAATAATGGTTTTTACAGTTTTTTAATGTAAATCAACTGCTGCGTTTAAAAAATATAACCGCTTAACGACCGGTTTTTATCGCCAGTGCAACACTGTTTTGGGTATCCAGCATTTTAGTGTGTTTTTTAAAATTGGTGTCACTACGTAAATTAGAAAATAAAACAATACAATTTAGGTAAAGTAAATACAAAAACAAGTAATACTTCTGGAAAAAAGCAAATCACTTCGGTAAGAATTTCATCAATTCATACAAAAAACAAAATAAAAATTTGTAGCAATAAAATTTTAGAGGTGGTATACTTCTCTTATAATAAATTTTAAGAGGTGATCTACTTTTCTTTACTCCTCTCCCTCTCTCTCTTTCTAAAAACTCGCTCACATTAATTAATTACATGGATTTTGCATTATGAATTTAAAAAAGCCATAAATAACCAATTATAACATAAAATCGAGCAAATAGTGTTAGTATTAAACTATTTTTTTGCTTCATTTATTTTTTTTGATTTGTTTTAGATTCGTTGTATTGTCTCTTGCTAAATAAACATCAGTGTTTGGCTTATTTTTTAAATTTCACGTTTAAAAGCTTTTAATTAAAAACTTAAATAAAAACAAAAAATGCATTCGTTAGATATACATAATATTAAAAAAAAAACTAAAAAAATATACATTTATGTGGATAAGTTTTTGTTCGATAAGTGCTGTTTTTCATAAGACGCTAGCTCCCAGTGTGTTGATAACGCTTTGTTTACGTAATAAAAAACAGTTTCCGACAATCTGGCCCTTTTTTTAGTAGGCCGCTGCGTTTTTTCACATTTTCTCCGCGTTTTTACACCAGTAGGAGGAGGGGGTCCTTTTTTCGCAGGTGCATTTTTTCTCTAGTTTTTTTTTTTTTTTTTTGATTTTTTCCGCCATGGGGCCCTTTTTTTAGAGGCGGGTGCGTTTTTTCATAGTTTCTCGGCGTTTTTACAGTAGTCGGGCCCTTTTTTCGCGGGTGCATTTTAACTAGGGTGCTTTTTTTCCATTCCCCTTACATTGACTGCTGTAGCATTATGTTTTTATCGTGATATACAAATATTTTAAAACACGTTTTTAACAAAAACAATACATTATAACCAAAAAATAAATTAGCTAAAAGTTATAATTGTACTTATGTTGAAAGCGAAGGTACATTTAAATATTTTGTGAAAATATTAGAACAAACACAAAAGTTACGCACATTCCATTTCCTTGTAAAAGTCTATTATTCCTTTGTAAATGTCAGTGTTTTCCTAGTGTTATACAAGATTACAATGGGCTGATTCAACAAGAACAACGGTACTTTATGTTTAATATTAAACCTGTACATCTTTTTTAACCACTATCTTCTAAAAATTTTTCGTATTGACCAATTAAACGTAAGTGCGGCGAAATTTCTAAAGCAAAAAAGGAAATTGTAAATTCCAGCGACACCGATACCGACGGTACGGGGACTTTAGAGCCGCAAGTAGGGAACTTGGAGCCATCGAAAAAAATTTGATCTTTTTTTAGGTTTCGTTTAGGCTTAAGTATAGGTTTTAGCGATTTTTAATTTCGGCTCTAAGTTTCCTCGGCTCCACCGACCCTAAACCATACTGACGCCGACCAAAACCTACCGTAATATTTAATATTATGCAAATTTTACCAGAATTTTTTCAATTACGTATTTGGTATGCGATATCTCTTGAAAGTTAAGCTTTTTAACTTTTCAATAATATTTCTTAAAGCTTTTGGTGTCCGGAAAAAATATTTTCTGCATAATATGCATAATAAGAATTCCGAAAAATATTTCATTGAGGAGTAAATTATTAGGCATTTTCAATGATTTTTTTAGGCTTTTATATTTTTTTTATAATTTTCAGGTTTCGCTTGTGCTTAAGAAAAATAGTCTTCTTTGGTTTGAATCTTAGATAAGCCTAAGCCCAAACCATATATATTCAAATAAAAAAAATTAATTGACCAATTCAAAACAAAATGTAAAACTCTTACATTGGAATAATAGACTGGAAGTTCAAAAATTTTATTTGAGGAATTAATCATATTCTATTTTAAATTTACTACTTTTTGTTTTTAAACTTAATTTAATGCTTTTTATGAAGAATTACGACGGAAATTCAAATGTACAGAAAGGTCTTGAAGAGTATTTTGTAAAATAATATTAGTAAAAAGGAGGCGAATAAAACCGCACATTAAAAAATACCCTAAAATTTTTTACGAAAATAATTTTTGAACAAAAAAAATATGAAAGGGCAATTATCATGCAAAAATTGAATACGGCATGGTGTAAACTGGCTAATAATTTATAAAGTCATTAACAAAACGTACACGTCTCCTCTCAATTTAACTCCTACATTTTTCCGTTAAAAATTAAAAAAACATGTTTAATTTTAAATTAAAAAAACATTTTGGAGCGGTGCAATGAGGAAGTAAATTTGGATGGAGATCTATTTTTTAATAACAAATCCTCTAATTATTTAGTTTATCCTATGGGGGATTATTCTATGGCGTATTATAATTACCATTTTATAATTTCTGTTCAAAAATTCTATAATGTAAAAAAATTTAAGTATTTTTTGGCGTCCGTTTTTATCTCGCTTCCTTTTCCGTGCTAAATCCTCTTCGAGACCTTTGTGTACATTTGAATTTTCGTCGTTTTTCTTCATAGTACAATACACACAAAAAATGTTAGTTTTTTGTAGAAATTTGAATGCAAAAAACTAATTTGCTTTAAAAAAGTAAACTTCTTTAATTTGCCCTAGTTTCGCTCAATTCTATATAATTTGCAGAAATTTGAGGCGGTGTTTGTGTCGCAGTTTGCCAAAAAAACCAGGATAAAAAACTTTTTTTAAAAATTACAAAAAATAGAAAAATTTAGAAAGAATGAATGGAATTTAACAAAAAAATTGAATTTGTACCTAAGTTTTATAAAACAGCGGCTGGTTTAAATTTCACTTTAAAACAAAAAGACAAAATTTTCGTAAAATTGAGTACTGTACAAGTATACAGTGTATGCATTTGAGTTGAGAAATATTCTTGATGCGTTTCACAACCACAAGCATAATAATAATAAAACTTCAATTTTGGCACTGCGCTAAGTTAGTGATTTTATGAATTTTTCAAGTTTATGAATTTATGCTTTTTGTATAAAAATGTACCAAATCAAAATTAAAACAAAATTATGGACCTACCTAGCATTACAAAATTTTAGGAAATTAGAATTAGTCCCGCCGCGAAATTAGAATTCGTTATAAAACCAATGATTTTTACCAAATTTTTTTGGAAACCGGAGATTAAACAGCAATATTAAAACAATTTAAAATACTTTTTTCAACTTTTGACCATTATTTAGAGCTATTTTAAGCATTAATAAAGTTTTTCATATGCAATTTTATTTCGGTTAACCAGAAAAAACATTTTGTAATACTTTAATTTATTACAAAAAGCACGTCAAAATTTCTCAAATAGATGCTTTGTAGTATTTCTAATTTCAAAAATAATACAACAAAATGCATTTAATTCGAGAGGAACTTTGTTTCTTGGTGAGACCGCCGACCTAACTTTTGTAATGCTAGGTAGGTCCATTAAAGGGAAATATTGATGGACTGTATCATGCGTTTTCAATTCAATTTTGCAATTGTTTTTTTTTCTACAATGCACGCTAATGACAATGAACTTATTCACTTTGTTTATTGTCAGAATTTTTACTGTTGACTAAAGTGAAATATATTATAGATCAAAATTTTCTTCAGTTTTTATAAAAATAAATGGGGATATTTAACTTAAAATAATTAACAGTTATATGAAAATGTGCACTATATAGTTCAGTTTTACAGCTAAAAAGAAAAAAAAAGACTTTTGTAGAGAGTTTAGGCATTTTTTGTCTGTGGGCCACCGGCGATTCAGGCCGACGTCAAAAATAAGAACCCAGTCTAAGTCGTGCCGGGCCAAAATTTCTGGAGGGCTGGGACGTAAAATCTCGGCCAGGTTACAACTCTGGTATAATCTAAACATAGCGTATCAACCTATATCCTGAAAAAGGCGAGAATTTTTTTCTATAATATGAAACTTTGACTGTTTTGATTCTGCAATGTTTTCCTGTAGTATTTAATATAATAATCTATGATGTAAATATTGCGTCTGAAATGGTGATGTCCCCGGAGCTCCGAGCTCCGGAGCGGCAGCGGAGCTCCGCTTTCAGGAGTTCCGGTGCAACCCACGGAGCTCCGGAGCCGCCCTTTTTTCTTCTAATTTCATGAATAATTAAAGAGTGATGGCATGTATTATTTTGCCAAAAATTTTTTTAACCTAAACTTTTTCCAAAAATTATTGAAGAAAATAAAAATACTTCTTCAAATACAGATAGAGTAGTTTAAAATGATTCTAGGACACGAAGGTACCGAACCTGAACACGAGGGTACTGGACACGAGGGTACTGAAAACGAGGGTATTGGACATGAAGGTACTGGACACAACGGTACTGAGCTAATAAAAAATACGTTTGCCACAAATATGTAAATTTTTTTAACTGATTGAGCTGAACTAAATTTTAATCGTTTGAATGCGTAGAAAATTAAACGTTACATAAGTCGGTTAGTTTTTAATTATAAACAACATTTTTGCTTGCTTAACCCGTTTCCTTGAAGGTCTCTTCCCCCGCTGCAACCATGAAACCTCCTCACTTTCTTCTAAAACATATACTCGTATGAAAATACTAAGCGGATTGCCCAGTTTTTTTGCTGTCATTTTTTTATTTAGAGTCGTTTTTATCGACTTTTCATTAAAAACATAAAATCTTTGGAAAAAAATTTCTGGAAAAATGGATTTCAGTAGTTGAAATGTAAAAAAATATTTTTTTGCCTTTGTTAGTCCAATTAAGCTTAGGAAATTCACTTCAACACATGTTGATCATTTAAAACAAGACAAACAAAATGTGCTCTTAAAACCCAAAAACATACAATTGTTAGATTTTTTATGTATGATATTTTATGCAATTAAGTATAGAGTCGTGAGTAAAATAATCCAACAACGGATCTTTGGAAGTCTTTAAAACCCCACCATTGCACAGTAAACTTTATTTTCCTAAGCCTAAGTTAAACCCCAAAAATAAGCTAAACTTTATCATAATATTTTAATACTAGTGTGCTTTTAAGAAATACCGAATGATTTACTTTTAGAAAAGGCAAGCAATTGTTTTTTGGAAAATATTTTACTAAAACGTTTTTGTAAGGTTATTAATATCAGAATTATTTGCAATTATGTTTGCAGTTACTTTTTCCGAAGGCATTAGTAAGAATTGGGAAAGTTATGTTTTTTGCTCGTAAGTACCCTCGTGTTCAGTACCCTTGTGTCCTCCCTTGCATAATAAATCGAGTTTGCTACAAGGTTGTGGTGAACGCAATTTTTTTAAGCCCAGTACCTTCGTGTCTAGTACCCTCGTGTCCAGTACTCTCGTGTCTAGTACCCTCGTTTTCAGTACCCTCGTGTCCCGTTTCCGTTTAAAATGTATTTTAAGCTTAAATAAGCTTTGAATTGCTCAATTAAGGGGTGGAGCTCCGGAGATCCGGAGCTCTCTTCGCTTTAGATGGCCAGATCTCCGGAACGTAATATTGGAGGGTAGGAACATCACTAGTCTGAAATACAAACTTGTGCTTTTTTTACTCAATTTACGATTAAGTGCTGCAACAGCATAATCACGGTAAATCTAAACGGCAATTTGGCTGGCAATTCGGCATGCAGAAAATAGTTCAATGGGCAAAATGTTTTTTTTTTCTTTATCTTCCGACAAAGGTTTTATTTAATTTTTTTTTTTAATTTTTGATATTAACATGAAGCATACACAAAAATTTAAATAGAAGAAATAGCAACATCTTCCGTTTTCATCATTAAGAACTTTGATTTTTTTTTAACAAACTTTATCTTACTTATAAAACTACAAGTTCCGGCTATCTCTAAATCCTATTTAACTATAATTTACATCAAAATAAGAGGTTTTCACGGTACTTCACAGGTAAACACGTTAAAAGTATGGCTTTGGTACAGACAGAGTCAATCCACCTCGTTTCGGGAAGTCAGATTTTGCTGTATATAACTTTTCGCTGCACTATAATATATTTTTTGCTACTATAATGTTTTTTTTCACTACGTTTGACAGTTTGTCTTACGAATTTAGTCTCTTGAAACTGATGGAATAAATTGAATAGCACTAAAACATTTATCAAAGTTTTTTCAGTATATTTATTGGGAACGTATTCCTCCCTGGGCAATTCTCTCTTTGGACAATTTGTTTATAAAAAATATTTAAAATAGCATTAAGGCTGGTTCATACTTATGACAAAACGTCCTTTGGACTTTGTCCAAAGGACAAATACAGCGTAAAAACGTCCTTTGGACTTTGTCCAAAGAATAAAGTCCAAAGGACAAAATCCAAAGGACAACGTGTTCATACTTTTTGTCCTTTGGATTTTTGCTTTTGGATTTTGTCCTTTGGACTTTGTCCAAAGGACGTTTTGTCATAAGTATGAACCAGCCTTTAGAATGTTTTTATATGGAAAAGTCTTAGATAAAAGAACCATTACTTTATAAACATTAACCAACAATATATACTAGAAACATCAACTAATTAGGTGAGCAACACTAACAAGATTATGTGTTTAATATAAAATCCGTAACGCAATTGACTTAATTTCACGATTGTTCAAATCTTTATGGCAATGGCAGTTTCTTATTCTCATAACAGCTTTTGCTTGCAGTCAAAGTCAGCTGTACATTCGCAGAGAAATAATTTTTTAGCGCAGCGGGAATATTTCCATAGCACAGCACATATGAGCTTCATTGGTTTGTTTACACCAAGTGAGAAAAATTTAATTAGAATATTAATGAAAAAAGTCCCTATATAAATATGATATCTTCTGAAATACTGAAAATGCTTTGCAAATATTATTTTGGGCTATTGACTGTCTGTAGCACGTATATACAAGTGAATTATCGTCGTGTGTGTTCTTAATTTAAAATAAAAATGAGCTGCTTTCTCGGATAATTATAGCCAAAACCCACCCCTGCCACATCCAGTTCAGCTGCTGAATCAAAAGGAAAAAATGTGGTGGAAAACTCACCGCAAACTAAAATCGTCTCAAAATCTCCCACAGATCAACCAACGCCATGTGCCAGCGCAGAATCGGCGGAAAATAAAAATGTCCAGAATTTAAATTTACAACAAGAAAAACAAACAAACTTAAAAAACTTGGAGATTCAAAGAAAAGCAGAGGAGGAACAGCGAATAAAATTGGAAAATGAAGCTCGTTTAAAAAAATTGCACGAAGAGGAAAGAATAGCGCTTGAAAACAAAAAAAAAGCAGAAGCAAAAGCAGCACCTGCTCCTAAAAGGTAAAAACTAAAATAATTGTTATAAATACAGCAGAATTTATATTTTAGATAAGAAACAAAATATAAATATTAAATTATCGCAATTAAGTTAATTTTTATACATGTATATACTGATTACAAGTTTCATCGGCCCAATAACCCCATAGCCTGGCTAGTTTTAAAGCGAAATAAAGGTAGTGTTTTTGCAAAGAGTAATCAAAAATACATAAAAGTACAAAAATGACCGATTGTGTGTTAAATTGTTGTTGTGAAATCCACAATATAGATTTTTTTATCATATAAAAAACCAACTCATGTGGAATAACTATAAGTTTCTTGAATAATCGACATGAAAATTTTTTGCAAAATACTGACACGTGAAAATTCTACAAGAGCGTGGAGAATTAAACAGTATATCTCATTTGGGAATTTCCCGTTTACATGTTTTTTAGTTTTAAAATGCTCTGGAATCCCCTCGACAGTCTGGATTTGGGATTGCGTCACTTCGGATGTCGTGGTTGATTTGATTTACCGAAACCGCCATTGCCATTCTGGTGAGGTAATTGCCACGTTGTGTGTTGTTTGCACAGCGGCTTGACGCGCTGCGGGGGCTTAGGCCCTTAGTTTGAGCCCTTAGTTTAGCCCAAATGAGTTTAGGCACCCATAGCCGGTGTCGCAGAATAGATCTTTCTCCCTGTTTTTCTTCCCCCCGGAAGATTTATTCTAGTGCGCTCTAGAATAGATCTTCCCCCCGGAAGATTTATTCTGGTGCGCTCTAGAATAGATCTTTCCCCCTGAAGATTTATTCTGATTTACGCCAGAATAGATCTTTCCCCCTCAGAATAGTTATTCCCTTCGGAATATGTATTTAAATTTTAAATTTTTACGAAAACATTCAAAAAACTGTTAAACCCGGTTCACACTGAGGTGGCAATGCCACCGGTGGGAATGCCACCGCCACCGGTGGGAATGCCACCGGTGGCATTTCCACCGCTAGGTTCACACTGGGGTGGCATTGCCACCGCTAAAGAGCATTTTGTTCGCGTGTAGAGCTAAGAAAAAAATTTTTTTTACTCTTTTTCATTATTTCCCAGTTGTTTGCCGGGTTAATTCTGTCCATGTATGTTTTTTATCGCTTGTAATAAAGTTCCGGACGTTTCCGAACTTGATCAGAAGTTCATCCGAATCAGTAGCCATATTTTTATTTCTAAAAAGTGGTCGAAAAAACATTAACGAACTTAAAAGTTTTCTTTTTAATTAATATAGGTTAACGATTTTGTTTTTAGATTTTTTTAATAATCCTGTTTTTAGATTGTTTACTCTTTTAACCTAACGCCGTGCAATAAATTATATTAGAAACTGCGCAGCAGAAAAATTTGCAAATCTTTTATTAATGCATAAAAAATTGCAAATTCATATTCAAGCACTTTTCCATGCTATGTATGTACGTGTGTTTAAAATTCGTAAAAACTACTTAATTTTTTTTCATAAAAAATCATTGGTTTTTGTTTGTTTTGTTGAACACGTTTTTTGCTATATAATTTTTTCATTTACGCAATTTACGCGTTTTCACGCGTTTTTCTATTTACACCGAAATTATGTTTGTCGGTTTTGCTTATACAATGAAAGCGTCTATGTAAAAACCGTAATATTTTCATTGATTTTTTTAACAATGCGCGCGTTCCCATGCGTTTTTTTTCTTGAGAGAGCTGCCACCGATGACGGAGTTGTGGATCGAACACAACAGTGGTGGCAATGCCACCACCGCAAGGTGGCATTGTCACCTCAGTGTGAACACGTCATATGTTTAACGTTGGACACAACAGCGGTGGCAATGATACCTCCCGGTGGCAATGCCACCGGTGGCATTGCCACCTCAGTGTGAACCGGGCTTCAAGCATTGACATTAATAATTAACTATTATTTAGTTGGTTTTCAGAGATATAAAAAAAATACGTTTGCATTGGTTCGTTTGTTCGAGTATGTAAAAAAAATCGTCGTTACTACGGCAAAATGAGCCACTATCATTATAAAATACACGTGACTGTGACTTATTCTGTAGTTAATAGGGCCCTGTTTTAAATTTAAATGAGTCACAGTCACGAATATATTATACGAACTGTGGCTCATTTCGCCGTAGTAACGACGAAATATGCCATAATTAAATCAACTGAATATTTTTTAAGAAAATTAATATCCCGAAAGAACAGTGCTGATATAGGGTATTAGGCGGTCATATGGAATATCCATCACCGGCCCGCTTCTGCTATAAAAAAAGGCTTTTTCTTTAAGTTTATCAATTTTTAACACAAAGTATAGTAAAAAAAGACATGAAAAAATGACACCAGTTTAATTTTTTTCGATCAGTATTTAATTCATTATTTATCTTTCAGTTTTGCTTCTTATTAAAACATAATATATAGACAAAAATTGAAATAAGAAAAAAACTTAGATTATAAGTATGCATAAGTTTTTAGTTTTTTTTTGATTTAAATGTCAATACGAAAACAAAAAAAAATCTTCATATTCAGTAGTTAATTTAACATTAAACAGGTTTAAAGTTGTTTTTTTACCGCCGGGAAGTTGGCATGCTTTCCTGCCCGTCTTCCCGCCGGCTTTCCCGCTAACTCTCGCTTTTATGCGGTTTTTAACCAAAAATGACTATAAGTATTTATGAAAATAGCTAAAAACTAATAAAATATGAATTTTCTAATTAGTTTTGATGTTAAAATATATTTGATTTTAATTAAAATACGTTTTTTATTAAAAAACTTTAGCATGCGTTCGCGCCGGTTCTTGCGCCGGTCTTCGGACCCTATTTCATTCGCTCGTTTTTCCTATAACCCTAAGTTCTACGTTTTCAAAGCGTTTTTTTTTTCATGATAAAAAAGGAAAGCCAAAAAAAAAGAAAGCAATTTTCAACCGGGAGCTAGCTGAGAGCCAGCAATTGAAAATCGACTTCTAAAACTGCGTGCCGAACGCCTACAGTGGAGTATTTTTAAAACACTAAAGAATTTTAGACATTTTTAGATACACAAATTTTATCTTACACTTAAAGATTAGTGGAGGTTTTAAGTTTTCTTATAGTGGCCAAAATTAAGGCGCAAGCCATTAACTTCGGCCACCTAGAAAAAACTGGCTATAACTATTGCCAAAACCAACAATAAAAAATTTTAAAAGTTTCAAATTTATCCTTAGGTATTGTTTTCGGTATATATAACTTTAAAACATACAAAAAACTTTTTCCTATCTTATCATGAAAGAGAACGTTTTGAAAACGTAGAACTTAGGGTTATAGGTAAAACGAGCGAATGAAATGGGGTCGGAAGACCACCGTGAGAACCGGCGCGAACGGAAAAAGGCTGGCTCTGGAAATTGCTGGCTTTCCTGTTTTAGCCGCCTTATTTGTTAAAGGGAACGCTTTGAAAACGTCGTAATTAGAGTTATAGGAAAAACGAGTGGATTAAATGGGGTCGGTAGACCGGCACGAGAGCCGGCGCGAACGCATGCTAAAGTTTTTTAATAAAAAATCGTATTTTAATTAAAATCAAATATATTTTAACATCAAAACTAATTAGAAATTCATATTTCATTAGTTTTTAGCTATTTTCATAAATACTTATTGTCATTTTTGCTTAAAAACAGCACAAAAGCAAAAGTCAGCGGGAAAGCTGGCGGGAAGACCGGCACGAAAGCATGCCAACTTCCCCGCGGTGGTTGTTTAGGTTGATTTTTAGGTTTTGCTTAGGCTTAGGAAAAAAGTTTTTTTGTCTTTAATCAGGAAGCGATATTTTCCGAAAATATGCAGAATGTATTTTTTCTGGTGCCGCCAAAATTTCCTTTGAGTTCTAACTTTTTTCATATATGTTGCTTAATACTTTAAACAGTTAATATTTTGAATTTAAGCTTTCTGCTTAGGTTTGCTTAGGGTTCACATTTTAGCTTTATAGGATCAAAATTCTAATTTTAAGTAAAACATTCAAAAGGTGTTAATTTAAAAAGGTCAGGTTTTTTTAAAAAAATATTTCGGACATCTCAAATGTTTGATTAGAATAAAATTAATTTTTTTGTGTTTATTGCCAATTCTTTGATCTGAAACCTCAAGTATTTTTATGAATTTTTTATTAAAAGTAAAAAAAACGAAATGACGCGAAAAACAAAAAAAAGATGTTGTTTTTAATATGCAAATAATTGTTACATGATTTATAACAAGGGGGAAGATTTATTCTAGAGTGAACACCAGAATAAATCTTCCCTTCTTTGTTAAGAATTTTATCAAATTTTTGCTGTATGCTTTAACACAGGGGGGAATAAATATTCTGAAGGGGAAAGATCTGTTCTGGCGTGAACCAGAATAAATTTTCCCGGGGGGAAAATCTGTAATGGGGGAAGATCAATTCTTCGACACCGGCCCAATAAGGCTATATAAAAATATGTGGAATAATCCACTCGTTAAAATTCAAAAGAAATTGTGGAATATTCGATATTATTATGTGGAAAAACTTTTATGTAGATTATTCGACTAACTTATATAACATTATTCCACAAACAGGTCGTAGTAAATTTTTTAATATGATAAAAAAATCTACATTGTGGTTTGCTTAACATTATTAAAATAACTGTTTAACACACAGTAAGATTATTATTTAATCTTATTTTGTTCTTGGCGTAACCGAGCGGGTTCCTCCGTTCGCTAAATGTAATGAAATAATTGAGCTGTAACTTTAATCAAACGAATTTAAATCAGTATTAAATTATTACGGTATATTTAATATTGAATTACTATTATTTTTATTAATTAAATGTTCTAAGACTAGATTTTAAAAAGCGTATAAAATTAAACAAACAAACTTATAGGGAAATAAAATCTAACTGACCGCGATATTTGCAGTATTGAATCGAATATTTAACAACAAAAACATTCAAAATTTTTCACTAAAGCGGATTAATAACAAAGATTAAAGACTGTATTTTAATAATTATTTATCAAATTACTAATTTGGAACCGAAATGCAAATTTTTGAAGGGCTAAATTTGGTTAATTTTTGTATATTTTGTGAAAAGGTAGAATTAAAAAAATTCTGCGTTCTTATTTGTTTTAAAAAAACACGTCATTACCGCACAATTTTAATTGGTCCGCTCATGTCTGCATTCTAAATTCCAGCGTCAGCCAGATATAATTCAAACATGGTGCGAATTCAAAAACTGAATGCGTGAGTAAAGAGAATCAACCAAAGTTACATAAGGATTAATTTGCATACAACGGGATTAAATTTGCAATACATCGTTGATATTCGTTTGGAATTCGAGTTCAGTGGTTTTTACAAAAAAAAAAAAAATAAGCGTACATACAGTGAGTGTACCATGATTGTATACTGAACTCAAAATTCTAAAGAATGTATTGCAAATTCAATCCTGCTGTATGCAAATTATTCCTTATGTGACTTTGGTCGATTACCGCTGAGTTTACTTTACAACTGTATTTATATAACGTCATAGTTCTGAACCATAGCGACAACAGTCAATCAATAAACTGTGTGTAAAATGGATTTATGTAAACTTTTTGTGTTTTTATACGCTTAAAACTAGAGAACTACATATCTATTTTCCCATTTCAATGGCCGAATATTACATTTGACCGCTCAGTGTAGGAACCGGCAGAATTCGCACTGTAAGACTTGAAAATCTTATTTGTTTTAGGTTTACTTTAGAGTTTTATATGTTTGAACAATTAAATAATTTATATTTTATTTAAAAAGAAATATTACTCTAAAATATACTAATGCAAAAATACTAAACTAAAATGGGATAAAGAAGGCGGCTTCCTTTCTTGTGTTTGACCTCAGCGGTAAGGAACCAATGGAGTTCCTCGGCGACCGCTGAGGTTCGTAAATTCGGAGGGAGTGGCCATAAACTCGGCTAGCGTAAACGCCGCCTCTTCTATAAAACTCCTCGCCACACTCTCCCTGAAGAGAGAAAGCAGTCTTATTTATACCCAAAACTGTACATATCAAACAAAACAGCGTTGCTAATTTTTCATAAGATTTGTTTTTATAACAGAAGGGAATTCTTGAAATTCGGGTGAAATGCGTAAAGAAACAGGTGGAAAATAAAATATTGTATTGTGACAAAAGACAGCCACCTACTTTTGTGGGAGAGTTTCGATTTGTCAAAATCACAATCTTGACAGACCGCTTGATTTTTAACAGCTGAAGCTGTTATGTGTAAAATATTTTGTTTTGCAAAAGGCAAAGAAAAACACTGAAAGTTTCTTAGGCTATAAATTTTCCAAGTGTCACATTACGCATGTATAACCAAAATATAAGTTGAAATTATGAAATTAGCTTATATCTTTTATACTGGTGTTACAGCACACAAAATTTATTATAAAGGAGTAGGACAGAAATTCGAATTTAAAGAAAAGTTTCGAACAGGCATATATATTTTTAGCAGTATTTTATGGCAATATTTTTCATCTTTACAAAAAATTTAATAAAACCTTCTGAACGACATATTTTTAAATATAAAAAACAGTATGGTCAGTCTGCGTGATGTTATTATTAAAAAACACACGCAATTTTATGACATTTTCTCCTTCCAACTTTTTTATTTGTTATTTATTTATTTATATGTAAAACTTTTTTGAGATCCTTTTTTACATTCGAATTTTCATCATGGTTTTTAGAGCAGGAGGAAAGCCGTTCTAAGATGGTTTTGGCTTTAAGATGCTGGTTTTTTAATTTTAAAATTAAAAAAAGTGAATGTATATTTTAATTATAGCAAGATGTACAATTAATCACTTTATTTTGCTTCATTTAGAAGTGAATTTGGGCCTGTCTCAAAACATACTATATTTTTGCAGATGATGAAGAAGAAACGCTTAATGTTTTCTGTTGTTGCGTAATTCTCATTTGTAGGACTCCTCCATTGTCGTCGGAAGACATTTTTGAGTGGTCAAAATTTTTTGTAAATTTTTAAATTTTTATTTAGATCAATAAATCGATAATAAGGGCCCAAATAAAAAAAATTTTTGCTTAAAAATTGCGAAATCTTCTGTTTTTTTGCAATAAGCCTGTGTTTATTTTCGATCAATTAGTATAAAAAGAGAAATATAAATTTTCACATATGAGAGTTGGAATAATAATAGTACTAAACCCAAAGGCTATCTGAAAGCGACAAATCTCACAAGCCATGGGTTTTTTGCATAAAATTCGTAAAAGATATTAATTGGAAAATTGACCGTTTTATTTTTTGGTTTTTCTTACAATGATAAGTTATTTTACACTTATATCTATATCTTTTACCTCTATTTCTTTGATTTTTTTATGCTATCTAACTATCATATTATTTTTTAATTTACCTTAGGTTACAATTTTGTTTTTTTTGTTTATATCCTTTTCAATATTATTATTATATATTATTTTCATACAAAAATGTATAACTCACATCTGCTCCCTAAAATCCCCTGATAGGGGTGGGGCCTTGACTAAAATTCAACATCAACAACAGTGTTGATATAGGGTATTAGGCGGCAATATGGAATATTCATCGCCGGCCCGCTTCAGCTATTAAAAAAAATTTAAAAAAAGTCGATTTGCAATTTGCTTTTTTAATAATGTTAATGTTATTTTTTTTTTACTTTTTCATTTGCAGCAATTATAACAGTAATGCAATAAACAAGAATGGATTGCAAGTATTTCTTAAAAAATAAACAGGATTAAAAATAATTTATATAATTTTAAACAAAAATTAAATAAGCAGCGCTTAATTTTCATTTGTAAGAAGATTTTGTAAATTTCCAAATAATTATAAATGGACTGGTTGGTAGTTTTCCAAAATGGGAATTTGCTTACTTGTGCTCCGGAATTAAGGTAAATTTGCAGTTTAAAAGTATTATCAAAATTTTAAGGTCGTTTGGAACACGCTTTTTTATTTTAAAATAAAGTTTTCTAGGGGTTTTGCTAAAACACTTTCTTTTTTTGATTTGTCGCTACCTCGTGGCATTTCGGTTTCAAAAGAAAAAAAAGCTATGTTTATTTTAATCCATTATCTTCTGCGTTTGAGAGGCGGTTTTTTTACCTTAAAATAAAATAAAGGGTACTTTATATTTTAATGATTTCAGGATATTCAGTTAATCATTTTATTTTGCTACATTTAGAAGTGCATTAGACCCTGGCTCAAGGCAAACCGTATTTTTTGCAGATGAAGAAGAAGATACGCTTAAGGTTAGTTTGTTTATTTTATTTGCAGAAAGAAACGCAAAGCTCTCATTATTCAGTGCTAACTGCGTAATGAAATACAAATGAATACATAAAATTACATCAGATTGAAAAATTTATTAATATCTCAGATACAGTTTGTCATTCCATTCATGCGCAATTTAAAAAATGACAAAAATAACACGGAATCTATGGAGAATCACGACATAATTCAATGTACACAAAAGTCTCAAAAAGATTAAAAACATTCTGTATATGACGTTGATTAACGAAAAAAACCCGATCATAATACAAGAAAATAACATAAACATGAAATGTTTTTTCTAAAAAAAAACAGCTGGTTGTGCATATTTTTTTCTTCCTCTTATTTCGGTCTTATACAAAGTATTTTCAATTCTTCTCAATACGTTGTGTATATTGATTTAGCCGTCGTGATTCTCCATTGTGTAGAAATTATTAATGATCCCCAAAGGTCCACGCTCCTTAGCAGACCTCCGTTTTTAGAATCTCTGAAGCAAATCCCAGAGCTCCGGAGACCTGGATTATTTTTGTAATAAATTTATGAATAACTAAAAAATAATGCCATACATTATTTTGTAATTTTTTTATAAAAACTTATTTAAAACGATGAAATCGTCCTAAAAAATGTTGATAGAATAACTATATATGTATTTCAGGCTTAAGTTCTCTCCGGACAGTTTTCTTAAGTATGGAAAATCGCGATTTTTGGCATACGAGATCTCGTGGAATACTGTAATTTTTCACTAAAAAATTTATATGAGTGTTAAAAAGGCAGAAATATCACGATTAAAAAGTGAACATTCATTATATTATTGTAAGTAATTGAAATAATTGATATTAAAAATCAAATTTCAATGAAATTTTTTTAAAACCCTTAAAAATATTTACTGCACACTATTTATTAAAAAAATACTTCCGATAGAGAGACACCGTTTTTCACGTACGTAAAAATTAAATTGAATACTGTTGTATTTATGGTTTATTTATGAGGGTCAATTTTCCCAAAATTTCGGTGAAACTTCGATTTAATTTAATTTGGTAAAATTTAAAGCTCCAAATAGTATATTTCTATTGAAATTTATAATTTTGGAAGGTCATAACATCTTTTGTATTTTTTAACGCATAAATAGTTCTGTCGTGCGTCGTGCGTTTTATCGATTTATTTCAGAGGGTGTGTTTATAAATCGCTTTTAGAGCCCATGATCCCATGGTAGCAATGGCATAGTCGGTTAGCGCGTCGTCAAATTTTTTTGAAAGGTCCCGAGATTGATTCCCACATAAAACATATTTGGCCACAATTTTTTTTATTTTAATAATGTTTTTTTATTTTTTTACAATTTTAAAAATTTATTTTACATAAATTCAAAAAACATCATTATTGTAATCAGGATTTGTTGCCTGCTTTTCGCCAATTAGTCGAATTTTCGTCATTTGAATATCTTAAAATATTATAATACTCTATAAGTATAATAATTCAAAAGTAAATTGTGTGTAAATAAAAATGGGTAATTTTTGCTCTTTATTGCAATTGGTTTACTACTGAACGCTCTGCAATATAATCTGTCCGGAGAGACCTTAAGGTCTCTCCAAATAGCTTTCACTTCACAGCTCAAGAATGCATAAAAGTAAAGAATGTCCGCCTGTGTGCTAACCAGTTGTTATAATTATACCTGGCTTATTGCACATTGTAGATTCTTCATCATGTAAAAAATCTACTACGACCTGTTGAATAATCTACAGTTTGTTAAATAATCCCCATAATAAATTTTTTCTAAGTAATACTGTAAGTTATTCTACATATTAACATGGAATTTCCAACCAAAAACACTGTAAACGTAAAATTCTTAGATAAGCTTTTTTTCAAGTAATGTTCTCCAATGTTCAACGTTTTTTTTTTGTTAAATTCTACCTATAACTTATTTTACATGTTAATATCAAATATTTATTAATATTAAATAAAATTAGGCAAAAATATTTGAAAAAATATGTGAACCGCGGGAGTCGTGAGTGAGAATCACGCTGTCTTTGAAAATTTTTTGTTGCAAATTGCTTTTTAATATCAACTATTTCAACTACTTTATAATCGTGGTAAAGTCGTCGTTTTTAACACCAATATTAAATTTTTATGCAAACAGTGCTGTATTTCGTTAAATCTTTGTATGTCAATAATCGCAAATTTCCATACTTAAAAACTTACTTTTCCAACTTTCCGGAGAGACCCTAAAATAACCTTAAAACCGCTCATTAAAAGGAGAGTTTCGGAGCTTTGAAGTTGATATTGAAGGCTGGGAACACAATTAATTCGTAAAAACACTCAAATTTAAAAAATGGAAAAAAAGCTGCAGCTATTTTGCATTAAAAAAGGGGCCGCTACACTGATTTTTGCCTTATTTAAGTATGCGATTTGGGCTCAAAATGCTATTTGCGAATGATCTTGCTTTAGAGTTTAATTAGCCTAACGCTAGCGCGTTGCACGAAACCCCTCGTTCAAAATTAACAAATCAAAACAATTTTGAATTTGTCCTAATCATTTTGAAATGGAGTACTTTATTATTTGAAGCTTGCAATCGCCTAATAGGGGTGGGGCTTCGACTAAAACTCTACATCAGCAAAAGTGTTGATATGGGGTATTAGGCGGTCATGTGGAATATCCATCGCCGGCCCGCTTTAGCTATAAAAAAAGTATAGCTCAGCGGACCACTCTTGTACCTACAGATTTATGGGTAGCGCCTGGGGCCAGTCCACTAAAGACTTGTTAACTATCGGCTAAGTTAGCCGCCTTATAAAAAGTCTTTATTCCAAAAAAAAATCTAATAGTTTAATTTTACAAAACAGTATTCTTTGATTTCATTCGTTGCGATTAGTTAAAAAAATTGGTAGGATTACCATACGCGTCCCAAAATTCGATTTGACCGACCCTAATATAAAATACACTTATAAAACATCTTCATACCCTAAATATGACCCGTAGACTTGATTTTTGTGGTTATTTTTGAGATTTGAGCTTTTCATTAAAAGTTATAAGCCGATTTATACCCAAAAATTGCCCTATTTTGGCATGTACAATTTATGTTACTAAGAAATTTTTTATTAAGCCTTTAATCAAACTAATATTATTTTTTCGTATTACCAAGTGTCTGGCAGTTACAAATATACTTTTTTATGGTAACAACCAATTTTCTATAATAACCGTTCAAATACCCATCAAATTTTAGTTGTGGAAAAAATTCAAATTTTTGAAAAACAACTTATTTTAATAAAAATCAATTATATTACAAATGTTTGATTTTTAGGCTTTGCTTAGGCTTAGGAACAATAAATCAGTGAAAAACTAAGTTTAAATTAGCGTTTAAAGCCAAAAAATTTTTTGTCCATGTTTTTGGTGGTCCATGTAACTTTCGAATTTTTAATTTTTTTGAAAATTTTTAAGTTCTTCAGACTTCTAGCATTGTTAAAACATAGTTTTTAATTTAATTTGTGTGTCTACAATTTTTTTTATTAACATAAATTGCATATGCTGAAAAAGGTCATTTATTGGGTATAAATTAGTTCAAAACTCTTTTTGATAAGGCCAAATCTTAAAAATAACCATCAAAACAAAGTCTGCGTGTCCGATTTAGTGTACAAAGACGTTTTATATGTGTATTTTACTTTAGGATCGGTGAAATCGAATTTTGGAACGCGTATGGGAATCGTACCAAACAAATTATTTTTCAACACTGAAACTAAGATTTAATATTAATACAGTGAATTTAATATCCAAATAGTCAATTATATATATAATAAATATGCATCAAATTGTTAACACATTATCTTTTTTCCAATCAAATCCGAAAAATAAGGTTTTTTAAAAAAACTAAATTTAAGCAATAACCTCTGTTTTTAACGAACGGCTAACTTAACAGGTATGAAGTTGACTGACATGCCGTTAAGGAAGCTTAAGTTAAGACATTCCCAAGGTTGCTAGTTACTTTTTATGGAAGTGAGTTCAGTTTGGTATAGAGTATTTTTTTTGAAAGTCAAAAATGTGTAAAATTTGTACACCACTAGCCTTGCACGATCAGTTTTGCTGTTCATAGGACACGTTAACAAAATCGTCTCTGGAGATTTTAATAAATCATTCGACAAAAACCGTAGAATGGGTGAACACTGTACGTAGTTAACACTCTGGTGTTAAGGTCGGTAGCATTGTTATTGATATTGGACGAAAAATCCTCAACTAAGAGAGTAAAATTGTTTTCCCTCTATTGTGATTCATCTTAGTGCTTGTCCTTTGCATCAACAAGCTCATCCAATGCATCACAACAGCTTGAATGAGTTAGCTTGATTTTTTTCAATTCAAGTGTTTTTAGTGTCTAACTAAGACTGCGCAAGATTTGGGACATTTACCCGAACACGAACGGACGCTTCCTCCACCAGAAGCTGGCGAAGAAATCTAATTCAGAAATTAAAACAAAAATGCTCACTTACTTTAATTCTGTTTAGTTTTATGAAATTATTTAAATTTTTTTCCTATCTTTATACTACTAACGTCAATTATAAATCTGGTAATAAACCTACTAACCACGATTGTTTTTTTAAACTATCACCTTTCCAATCTCTACATTTAATTTAAAAAAATATATAATAAACTAGCTGGTAGTCTATTCAATAGAGTCAAACAGTTCGAAAGTTATTTTATTTTGTTTTAAAAGGTTGGAAAGTAGATTTATATATCTTTAAATTTTTTTTGTCATTTTAGCGTTAAAAAACTGACTTTTACACGTGTGTAAATACGAAATTTTCGCTTAAATTGATCTTTGTTTTTTTCTTGTGCAACCAGCCTGGCAAAAAAAGAAAAGTAAATAAATATATGATCTGTTTAACAGTGATTTGTGAATTTTTCTCGGATATTTAAGACATTCATTGAAAATCGAAAACACGCCAATTTTTTAAAACCACGCTATTAAAAAATGTCTGCGTGATTGCGCGACTTTAAACACGATTTCCGTTATGATCGTGAATAGACTGTTGATAGCATCGTCGCTGCCAATGTTATTGGTATTTTTAAACAAGCAGCCACACAGACGTAACCATTAATACTCATTTCACGACTACTTTCAATAGTGAGGACTTAAATCAAAGTGGCTTCGAAAGTTGTAAATTTTTTGCACTTTCCAATGATCACATGTCTGTATATTACTATATTCGTAAAATTATTAATAAAGAATAAAAATTACTTTTAAGATATGAATTTTGGTATAATATTATATTAGAAAAAAAGACTAGGAATCGCACCCTTTTTTCTGCCCAACTTTAAAGTTGGGCAGAAAAAAGATGCGATTCCACTGCGGGCGCGAATTTAGACAAAGATATATGGGTTGTGCTGTTTTTCACTGAATTACAACTGGGAACCATTATGATAAGGATTCTTGTATTTGGTATATCAAGTTCCATGGATACTCCTGGACAGTCGGCGTTCCTTTGGAATGGATCTCTGGGTGTGCAATTACATTACATTACTGACAGATTTCACATGTGCTCAAATCTTCAATTTTCGGGCTTGAAACTTTTTGAATTTAATTTTTTTCATACAATTAAATGATTTTATATGTATCAATGTTTTTTATGTGTAAAAATAGTTTTTTTTGAAAATCTTATAGCATAATAAAACTCCATTTAGTACTAAAATTTCACATTTTTTGCTTTTTTTTCCGCAAAATATTGACACAAGCAAAAAATATTTTTATCACTTAATATCCACATGTAGCGCTGAATTACCAACCAAAAAAATGAAAATTGGTAGTAGTATTATGTTTACTATAGACAATAATTAACGAAAAATTATACTATAGTCGTTAAGAATGGATCATCCTCAAATCTTTTGTGCCAACAAATATTTTTATAATAAAGCTGGAAGAATAATAATTAACTAATTAGTTACTAATAAATAAACTAAAAACAAAATATTACATTCATTAAGCAATATTAGGGCGGAAAAAATAATGCGCAGTTCCGGAGCTCGGAGGTTGCGCCAGAGCTCCTAAAATCAAAACTCTGCTCCGGATCTCTGGAGCTTTAAGCTCCGGGGCCCATCACTAGATAATTACAGACCAATGCACCCGATTGGGCGAATTGTTTGCAATATAATGTTAAATATTTAATAAAAAGTAATGAAATAAAAAAGAATTTCAAACAAAAATTGATTTATTGAAAACTTAATACCTTTTATAACCTAGTATTGCTGCATGAATGTTAATTTTTTTAGTTTATTTAGTAGTAACTAATCAGTTTATCAATTTAACTTAATATTATTCTTCTAACTTTACTATAAAAATATTCATTAACATGGTTGGTCCTTTTTTGGTGAGTATAGTATAATCTTTTTATAAGGGTTGTCCATAGTACCATAATACCACTACCAATTTCTATTTTTTGCGTAGTAATTTAGCACTATATCTGTAAATAAAGTGGTAAAAATATTTCATCATTTGTGTTAGTATTTTATTAAAAAAACGCGTAAAAATGGAAAATTTTAGTACTGGACAAAATTTTATTATGCTATAAAATTTTCAAAAAACCCATTTTAAAAATATAAAAACACATTGATACAATCAAAACCACCTAATTGTATGAAAATAATTATTTACAAAAAGTTTTTAGCCCGAAAATTGCGGATTTGAGCACATGTAGAAACTCTCAGTGATGTATCTGTTGCACACCCCTCTGAAAACGCCACCATGCAAGTACACAGTCAAATTTATTGTAGTTTTTTCTTTTCGATAGTCAGATAAACGGTAGCATCAAAAATCACTCTCAAAGCACTCTGAAAATCGCTATGTAAATCATCACTTTTTTCTATTTGTATGTGTTTTAAACACATTCGTTTGTATATTTTAATTTAATTTTAGCTTGACTTATTGTAATAAGTTTGTGTTTATTTAGAATTTACAGTTTAACTTGATTCGTCAGAAACGTTTTTCTGCTTTGAAATATTATTCCGGGTTTAAAATTAAATTTTGCTTTAACCAAGACTTTTCTACCGTATAAGCGATATTGATTCTCGATGACTTGCAGTTTTTAATAAACAACAAAGCAGCTTAAAAGTTAGAACAAAGTGCTTTAATATTAAAGAGTAAAAACCCTAATACTTTTGCAGTTTTTTAAACTTATTACTTCTACACTTATTTATCAAATCGATTTCGAACTGAAAATTAACGGCCAAACTTCACGGTTTTTTCTATATTTTGTAAAAAAGTGCGATTTAAAAAATTGTTGCGTTCTAATTTGTTTTTCTAAACGTCATACATAACAGCCCCAGTTTAATTGATCTTTGATGTCCCCAATACAATTTTACGTCGGCCAGATATTTTATTTGCAAACCACATTTTTAATGCTGTTATTATTTATGTTTTACAGAATAATCTATTTAGTAAAATTTTACTCAAAATTTTGAAGTAGTTCTAAGTTAGTATTTAACTAGATTATTGCTTGTGCATTAAGTATTATAAAATGGGCGACGGTGCTTTGAGTTGGTTCCTGGCACATAATAATTTACCTGTAATTGTTATTGTCGATTAATTGTTTAATAATTTCTTTTTTTTTATTTTATCGTGGTTGCAATCATTCAAACCCAACCTGCAGCCGTTGGTTTCAGTTTCAGGCTGGTTCATACTTATAACCGAAACGTCCTTTGGACAAAGTCCAAAGGACAATTTTAGAAAAGCCAAAACGTCCTTTGGACTTTTTCCTTTGGACGAAGTATGAATGCTACTTAGAATTTTTCCTTTGGAAAAAGTCCAAAGGACAAAATCCAAAGGGAAAAGTCCAAAGGGCAAAAAGTATGAACACGTTGTCCTTTGGACTTTGTCCTTTTGACAAAGTTTAAATGACGTTTTTACGCTGTATTTGTCCTTTGGAAAAAGTCCAAAGGAATTTTGTCGTTTGGACTTTGTCCAAAAGACGTTTTGTCATAAGTATGAACCAGTCTTTCTGCTTTATCAGAGTGTTGTAAAAAGTTACATTTACTTTACTTAAACCAAGAATATATAACACAAGAGAATGTCCGACTGTACGCTAAATTTTTGACCAAAATTTTGCGAGAAAAGTCGCATTTTTGAATTAGTGTGCGACTTTTCCCGCAAGTAGTCCCGCCATTTTCTGCTAGTTTTTCCGCGCTGAGATTTTTAAACAGTGTTTGTTTTTTCGCAGTGGGGACTGCGACTTCTTTTGCACTCTATACTGATTTAATCGCACTGTGATTATTTTTTTCGCACTGCCAAATCAGCTGCGCAACAAAAAATACAGGCGCTGGTAGAGCAATACGTAACTGAACGAAGGCC
>JASAMX010024908.1:0-15211 GCA_030248175.1 Microlaimidae sp. YZB2_3
GTCTACAGTCCTCAGCCATTCCTCAGTCCAGATAACAACCCCTGACTGCTATGTGCTATTACACAGATGGCTCAAAAGCAGAACAACATACTAGGACAGAGTGCTGATTGCTGATATATGTATTACTAATAGAATGCCGCCTTACACAGTTCTTGATTCTACTATTTTCAAATATGTGCTGATGAGTCGCACCCCCAAACGAGATTAAGTGACAAAATAACTTAGATGAGAACTGGATATGGGTTTATGTGAGGCCTATTAGTATTGTAACAAAATATTTTATGTTTTGTTAATTACTTTAAGTATTTGGTGGTCTATTTTATATTAAAATAACACTGTTATTATTTAGTTAGCGCTATTTTACACAAGAATCAATTACAAATATAATTAAACTACAAGTCACTAGATGCACTCCGGTAAAATATCCGATCCGGCCGGATCAACTTTTGATCAGATTTGAACCGGCTGGATCTGAAAATATCGATCTGGTAGGTCCCTAATACTTAAAATACAGTGCCTAATACGTAGAACATACTGTAACCCTCAAAACAGTTTTATTTTAAGGTCAGTCATTTTCAAGATTTTTTCTGCAAAGGTGAGTTTTAAAATCCGCGGATGCGGATGTTAGGCGTATCATTTATCAATGTTTTTAACAATAATTTAAATCTATTTATACTTTTTAGGCTGACTTAGAAAGAAATTATCACATATTTTATCAATTTTGTGCTGGTAGAAATCACTTCAAAGGGCTTAATTTAGGTAAGATTAAAAGGTTAACATAATAATGTAATCCTGGAAAATTATTTTTTGATAAATTTTATTTTGCATTAAATCAGTGAGAGTTAAGAATTATATTAATTTTTTAAACTAAAGTAAAAAAATGTAAAAAAATACTTTAATGTGTTTATTTTGGCAACTTGTGCACGTTTAACTAAACTCAACATAGTTTGTGGGATCTGTTTATGTAAGCAAATAAAAAATGAAACTCATCAGAGCTAAAGATAAAATAAAGCTCCATCAGAGCTGAAGATAAATAAATTGAAAATAATGCTTACAGTTTCACAGACCTGTGCACGGTCTGGAAATGCCCCTCCCGGCTTTATTGGAGGATTTGCCCCCCTGCCCCCGTTTTATCCCCCTCCCCGCCAAAAAATGAAAAAGTACCCTAAAATTATGACGCCGTTTTTGACCTATGATGACGCCGTTTTTGACCTATGATGACGCCGTCTTTGACCTATGATGACGCCATCATCGTGAATTTTTTTGCATTTTTTAGCCTATTTCAATGTATTTTAAGCCATTTTAGACCTATTTTTAGCTTATTTTCGTTTTTTGTCCTCTTTCCCTTTGCCTTCATTTTGGTGCCTATTCGATCGAAATTAAATAAAAATACTTAAAAAGACTGCCATTTTAGACTTATGTTTTGAGATTTTTTGCAGTATTTGACATATTTTTCCAAAAATAAGGCCATTTTTTTATCGTTATTTTTTTTTCTCTTTGTCCGCATCTTATTTGCACGTTCCGGTTTTGAAAAAATATCGCCTCGTTAAACCTCGGGGGACAGGGCAGGGACATTGAATAATGACTGATAACTAATTAAATATAGATGGTTAGTTTAACTAGCCAACTATAGTCAGTTAGTCAAAATTGCTATAAATTAAACCTGTTCAAAACAATGAACATTCTCCAGAGGCTACAAACTCTGCTTAATGGTTTTTAAACGATTTTAATTGATTGCAACTCGCAAGATTTTCAAACTAGCCGATAAGCATACCCGATTCCGCTGAAAACGCAGAAGCGGAGTTGTCCGCTAGACATTCATTGATTCTCCGCACAATACAACTGAAAAGACACGCGTAGATATGTTTTGATAAGGCGTCCCTGGAAGCCACAGCCTGCAACAATATTTTACAACTTCCGTTATGGTGATGTTTCAGACGTCGCACGTCTTATAAATACAAATTGTTAGCATATAATTTTTTCTCTTAAATAACCGTAATAACAATTTTTATAATAAAACAACTTAAAATATATTAACTAATAATAATAAAAAAACAATCACAACAAATAAAATATAAACTTACTTGATTTGTACTTAAATGTTGTCGGACGATCTCAACTCCAGCCTGGATGTCCTTTTTCACCAGCCACAATTTTAATTCAGCGGGATCCAGACCCAAAATCCGGTCGCACAAAAGCTGCAAGTGATTATCCGCCTCTTTCTATAAATAAATCAATAAACATCAACAAAAAAAATCAATAATTTATTTTAACTTTCAATTTTCAACAAACAAACATAAAGAAAAACAACACGAGCGACCAGGTGCTACCCTTAGTTCAACATGACGACGACAATGGTTTCGGTTTAGCAAACACCATTCGCCAAAGACGCAAGCGGGGGACGGCCACCTTTCCCCTCGCCCATTTAAAATTTTTTACGTCTATGACTTTTTTGTTTTATACTGAGTTAAGGTCCCGTCCAATATGAAATCCTATGTACGTTCCTCCCTCTCATCTGTCTAATAATGCAACCGTTCCTACCACTGCGCCACCGCGACTCATAGGTGAGAAAGGAGGGGGGCAGGGTGTGGTCCACCCCCCTAGCCTCGAAATTTTGGGACCCCCCTAGACGAAAATCTAGGGGGCCGCCCCCCTTCCCCCAAATTTCCGAATTTTTTACCCCTGACTCTCCTCTAGAATTTGAAATCTGACACCCCCTCCCTCCCTTGGGAAATTTTTAGGTACTTTTTTTATACTAAATTTTCTTTCAAAAACGTGAATTTTCATCACATATTCATGCTTTTACACCCTTTTTATACCAGAATATCGCTTTTTATTCAATAAAATGTAGTATTATCCTATAAAAAGAACAATTATTAAAGTTATTATGGTTTAAAACTGTTTTGCCTTGGACACCGGACCTCACCTGACCCCCCTCTAGAGTTCAAAATTTCGCACCCTGGGTCGATTCCCCCCCCCCTAAAAAGCTAGGGGGGGGGGTCCGGACCCTTCTGTGACCTCCCTCCTAGAATTCAAAATTCGATTTACCCTGGGTAACAACCCCCCCTAGCTTCCCTTGGTAACCACCGTTCTCACGCCTATGCCGCGACTGCCGTTAAAACCGCCGAAAACTCTTATATAACACCGGGACCCTCACCGATAGCTTGCTCGGTTCCAGCCCGAACGGATTCCCTTCGAATTCCAAATTTCCGATATGCAAAATTCCCGAAAGCACACGACCGATGTCTTCTATCTCCGCCGAAGAGAAACCTACAATAAATACAAAAAAATAACAATAAAACAAACATAAAAGCCAGAATGGGGTATCGTAAACAAAATTAAGACACGATTTTCAGTTCAGCAAGCAATAATACAGTTCAGTTGCAGATTGGTACCAATTAAAAGCAAGTATCGATTAATTTTTCTAAAAAATTCGACTACATCCGTGAACATCGATATACCTAGGGTTTGAAAAGCGGAAAGTGTTTCGGTGAAAGCGATAGCGTCCGAGTATCCTGGTATAGTCCAGTCTCTTCCTTGGCGAATGTAGTGGAATTTCGAAGGATCATCTAAAATAAAGTATAAAGCAAAGGTTACAAAATGAAAAACCACATAAATTAGTTTAAAAAGCACATAATAAATCATATTATAATAGTTTTGGTTCTTATGAAGCTGCAACTATAACTTTTGAGTTATTCATCGTTGTTTCTTGTGAAAGCAGACCTGTGCTCTGCCTCCCCCCGGGGTTTTATTGGGGGGAGGGGCGATTCTAAAACGATTGGAGGGGCACGAGGGGGCAACTTTTTTGAAACGGATGGGGCAAGCAGGGGAGAAAGAAAAAAAAAAGAAAAAAAAAAGAAGAAAAAAAAGAGAAAAAAAGAAGGGAAAAGGGAAAAAAGGGACGAAAAAACGAAAATAAGGTAAAAATAGGTCTAAAATGGCTTAAAGTACATTGAAATAGGCTAAAAAATGTAAAAAACTTCACGATGATGGCGTCATCATAGGTCAAAGATGGCGTCATCATAGGTCAAAAATGGCGTCATAATTTTAGGGTACTTTTTCATTTTTTGGCAGCGGGATAAAACGGGGGCAGGGGGGCAAATCCTCCAATAAAGCCGGGAGGGGCATTTCCAGACCGTGCACAGGTCTGTGAAACTGTAAGCATTATTTTCAATTTATTTATCTTTAGCTCCGATGGAGCTTTATTTTATCTTTAGCTCTGATGAGTTTTTTTTTATTTGCTTACATAAACAGATCCCACAAACCATGTTGAGTTTAGTTAAACGGGCACAAGTTGCCGAAATAAACACATTAAAATAACTTGTTTACATTTTTTTACTTTAGTTTAAAAAATTAATATAATTCTTAACTCTCATTGATTTAATGCAAAATAAAGTCTATCAAAAAAAAATTTGTCCAGGATTACATTATTATGTACATAAAAAAAATGAAAAAATAACCTAATGTTGCTTAGCTTAATTGGTAACCTTTTAATCTTACCTAAATTAAGCCCTTTGAAGTGATTTCTACCAGCACAAAATTGATAAAATATGTGATAATTTCTTTCTAAGTCAGCCTAAAAAGTATAAATAGATTTAAATTATTGTTAAAAACATTGATAAATAATACGCCTAACATCCGCATCCGCGGATTTAAAAACTCACATTTGCAGAAAAAATCTTTAAAATGACTGACCTTAAAATAAAACTGTTTTGAGGGTTACAGTATGTTCTACGTATTAGGCACTGTATTTTAAGTATTAGGGACCGACCAGATCGAGATTTTCAGATCGAGATTTTCAGATCCAGCCGGTTCAAATCTGATCAAAAGTTGATTTGGCCAGATCGGATATTTTACCGGAGTGCATCTGGTGACTCGTAGTTTAATTATATTTGTAATTCATTTTTGTGTAAAATAGCGCTAAATAATTAATAAAAGTGTTATTTTAATATAAAATAGACCACCAAATACTAAAATTAATTAACAAAACATAAAATATTTTGTTACAATACTGATAGGCCTCACATAAACCCATATCCAGTTCTCATCTAGGTCTATTTTGTCACTTCATCTCGTTTGGGGGTGCGACTCATCAGCACATATTTGAAAATAGTAGAATCAAGAACTGTGTAAGGCAGCATTCTATTAGCAATACATATATCAGCAATCAGCACTCTGTCCTAGTATGTTGTTCTGCTTTTGAGCCATCTGTGTAACAGCACATAGCAGTCAGGGGTTGTTATCTGGATGGAAGAATGGCTGAGGACTGATATTAGGGAACTGCACTTTGTTAGTGTCCCAATCTCTTCGTCAACTAGGAAATCTCAACTTTAAAGTTCCTTCAAACTTGAAAACTGGCACAATTTGTGGTCACTCTCAAGATTTAGCATTGGGATTTCTCTTATGCTCAGACTGCTTGATTTAAGAGGCTCTCCATTTGTATTGCAGACCTACTGCCCCCCCGGGGTAAAACGGGGCAATTCCAAAACGGGGGCACGGGGGGGGGGCAACTTTTTTGAAACGGGGGGGCAATAAAACGGGGGGGGCAAGCAGGGGGGAAAGAAAAAAAAGAAAAAGGGAGAAAAAGAGAAAAAAAGAAGGAAAAAGGAAAAGGGACAAAAAGAGCGGAAATAAGGTAAAAATAGGTCTAAAATGGCTTAAATATCTAAATAGGCTAAAACTGCAAAAATTCGCGATGATGGCGTCATCATAGGTCAAAAATGGCGTCATATTTTTAGGGTTCTTTTTCATTTTTGGTGGGGGGGGGGGGCAATAAAACGGGGGAATCTCCAATAAAAACGGGGGGGGGGGCATTTTCAGACCGGCACAGGCTTGGTATTGTACCTCTGTAAGCCATTGGTTAGCTTTACTTAACAACCCGGAGGCTGGTTATGTTTATAGGGGGCAGCCTCTCGGATTTTTGGGGATAGGGGGTCAAATTTTAGGGGGTCTACAAGATCCTCAAATTCAGGGGAGGTATTCGTGCTGCCTAAAATGAGCTTAAAACGACGTAAAAAAACGTAAAACAAGCTGGGAATGGCATCTTTAAACTGTGTAAGTATTAAATAAGACCTTTCCAACTTATAAATTTTTTTTTTTTTTTTTTTTTTTAAAATAATAATGTGCTATGGCTGATCTGGATTTCATTTCAGGGTGTTGCTTGTTAAAGTGTCAAAGCCCAAGCCCGCCGCCCGCGCCGGAGACCAACCTTGCCGCCAAGCGTCGTGGAGGGGTTGGGGGTGTCCCCCCAGCCGCCGGAGGCGAAAAATTTTTAAAAATATATACTAGGAAACCTCAACTTTAAAGTTCCTGTGTCATGGAAACAGACATTTTACTTTTGTTTTTTTACCAATTTCTATAGAAAACTTGAAAACTCAGTCAGGGGGGTTCGGGCCGGGGGGAACAATGCCCCCTGGAGGAGAAAATTTACAATTGTGGTAAAAATACACTCTCTAGTTTTATATTTAAGTTACACTTACTACGATCTTTTAGGTTTTTTATAGCTATACTATACATTTATAACATGTGTTTAAACGTTAAAGGTATATAGTGTTTATGGTATTTTTGGATTTCTCTTGATGCCAACTGCTTGATTTAAGAGTGCAATTTAAAAATCAAATAAATTCTTGCTATGTTACTGCCCGCGCAGCGGGAAATTTAAACTGCCCACGAAGGGGGGAATTAAAGGAAAAAAGGAAGAATGGTAAATAAGACACTCTCCGCGTGAATTTGTATTGTACCTCTTGTATAGCACTTAAAAATTTCTTCTGTAGGCCATTGGTTGGCTTCCCCTCACTACCCCAAACTTTAAAAGTTCACAAAACGTGTAGCTGGCTTATACCCCCCACCCCCCCCCCCGTTGCCTCTCTTTGATAACAATATCCAAGAGTGCAAGATTAAGCAATGCTTCCATAGGCGCTGTGGGTGTTGTTCTTATAGCCCTGGTTATGCTAAGACATGCTTGGCATTGTATTTGCGCAAACAAGCTTCTACCAATGACCAGTTCTAATCTAAGCCACCACACCACCGCTGCATATTTTAGCATGGGAATAATTACACTGGTATAATATATCCAATGCATATTTTTGGGTGTGTGTATGTATACACCACGTTTTTCCCACAGTCCTGTGACATTGCCAAAGTACCTTAAGTGCCAAAGTACCTTAAGACGTTTTTGTAGCCGCTTCTGGGTATGCGGAATCCAAGACAATTTGTTGTCAAGGATAACTCCCAGATACTTGGCTACTGTTGCCAACTGTAAATGTATACTAAATAATTTGTGCCACTGAACATTTGGCACTTTTCTTTTTTGAGTAAAAAATCTTAGTTTTGTTAGGATTTACTTGAAGCCCCAATATGGTCACCCAATCTATCAAAATCCCATTTTCAAAAACTACAAACAACACAAAATACGGCTCTTAGGATAGCAACCGGCTGTCACGAAATGGCCCCAACTGACTGTCTACACCAAGAAACCAAACTCCTACCAATAGAAAACCACACCAACCTTCTCTCAACACAATTTTTAGCAAAACCTATGCCGCCAACACACCCATCCAACAAAATCACAGCACATGATATGATCATAGGCCAAGAGAGATGAAACATACCCACCAATCAAAATTTGGACCAACAGCTAAAAGCTTCTACAACCACATGCTCACAGCAAAAAACCATCCAATCAAACATTCACTCATATTTTGTCAAAGAAAATATTTTGCAAATCCAACCTAATGCTCTATTAAAAGGAAATCCGCCACCAATAAACATAAGCGAGCAACAACTCCTCAGGAAGTCAAGAATCTTCCTAGCACAACTTAGATCCGGACACTGCCAATGCCTCAACTCATTCAAATCCAGAATCAACAACTCCATTAAAAACGAATGACCCCACTGCAGTGGCAAACCTCATAATGCCAAACACATTTTTGCATGCCCTCAAAAGCCAACAACACTCAAACTAGACTAGAAGATCTATGGAAAAGACCAGTGGATGCGGTCAGGTTCCTTGAGGCCATAACTTGATGCTCAGGCCATGAACAACAACATAGGATTTACTGAAAGTCCTTGTTCTTCACATCATTCTTCTACCTTACCAGTAACGGCTATTGCATGTCCCAATTAGACCGCACCTCATAATTTTTAACACAAATTTTCCAAATAATTATGCGCACCCTTGTAACGGCTATTGCATGTCCCAATTAGACCGCACCTCATAATTTTTAAACGGGCTTGGTTTTTTGCCATTTGCTGCTGCTCTCGCTGCATGCAAATTTATGCAAAAAACTGTTGTATATGTATATATCAATAAATTGCATATAACTATCTAGACTATTAGTTATATGCAAATCTACGAAAGCACACTTAATTTACACAACTTTGCGCGCAGATTTCAGAATAGATAAGTGGTAATTTTAGTAAACACTGCAAACGCAATTTCACAAAGCTGACAGTAATGATTAAAAGGTAATAATAAGAGTGCGTATGCAGACTGGAAGACCTACCAATTGGCTAGGCAGTAACTTTGATTTCGGTGTAGAGAGATTTTATAAGAAATAACCTATGACCGAAATGTAACCAGATATAAGTTATCATGTGGTTAAAACCTCCGAAAAGTTATGAGAACTTAATTAAAGCCCAAAAACAAGAAATCGCCTTTTTCTTAAAATTAGGCTAATGCTTAGACGGGATTAGATTTTAAAGGCTCTAAACAAACGGCTATAATTTTTTTTATTTTCGGATCCAAATATTTTTCAAATGTTTGCAGCAGTTAGATCACACATAGCTTGTGTAATTCGTGGACGAATAAAAAACCAGAATAGACTGAGAAAAACAGGCAAGGAATGACAGAAAATAAAAAATTTTGATGGTTATGATTTATAAAATTGTAATATTACTTATTTTTTTGTTATTATTTTTTGTTTTTTATGGTTTTTTGTGCATGTTTTTATCAATTTTTTAAGAAATTGAGCAGCTCAGAGGTAGTTTAACTATCGACTAATTTTTTTGGGTGTTTCATTTCGATAAAACATGAATTTAGGAAATATTCGGAGCCGAGTATTTCAGGCGAGGAGTTTTAGAGCCAAAACGACACCAAAGTTTAAGCTAATGCCGGTATCCTAAAGCAAACTTAAGCATAAACGTTAAAATCAGCTAACAAAATAAACGCATACATTCAAACCTTGAATAGGTCAAAAATTACTAGGCTCTAACTTCCTTCGGGTCTATCGACCCCGTACCAAATTTGTTTGAAATATAAAATATAGTTTGCTATATTTTGTGATAAAATAATATTTTTTGTCTTTTTATGATTTTACTTTTTCAAATTAAAGCTAAAGTCTTCCAGGTTGAAATTAAAGGCATAACCGCTCTCCTCCAGGAAGAAATAAACAATAAACCGGCGAGCGAGAAAAATTAAAAAAAAAGTTTTCAGCGGTTATGTAACCAATTATTATTTAGTTGCTTCATGTGTTTCTTTGCACGTGATATTTTCTCTAAGAACGAGTGGTTACTTTACCAATCATCTATTTTCACCCTGATAGAATTTATCTTTAGTCATTTTTTATTTGTATATAAATGCTAAATACTCAAAAAGATATACTCTTAAATTTTAATCTTAAGATAATATTGGAAACATTTAAAATGAAAACTTAAGAAAAAGGTTAATATTTCATTTGGTTAAAACGTCGTATAGAGAGTCTTTTAAAACTTTAATTGCCTTTTTGTTTTGTTGTTTTTATTGTCATACACTGTAATATACTTCCGATTGTTCTAATTTTTTGTGTTTTTTTTAAAAGTTTTTTATAGCTGAAATAAAATTAATAATGTACGCATTTTAGAAAATCCAAATAATCTTCCGAAGACCAATCTAAAAAAATGGCTCCCCCGGACTCAGCAGCCCGAGTCCCATCCCGATAATGCCGCCGCCCCATTATTCCGATTGCCCCATTAGCTAAAGCGGTCCGTGGAAATTCTTCAACCTGCTGGATCCGCCCGATTCCTGCCGAATAATCCGATTATCATCATCGTCCGGATTCCTGACAGTGCCCGCTTTTCCTCGCCCGTATTTCCCGCAGAGGCGGATACCTGTTGTAGCGGTTTGGGCCCCCTCAATGAACCCGGTTTCACTCGCCTTAATTTTCAACCGTTGCCGCTGCCGACCGTGCCCGCTTTTCCTGGCCCCAGTTTTCAGGCGGAGGCGGGGATTTCCGAGGCGGAAATAATAAATAAAAATAATGTCGCTGGTTTTGCTATTCGCCGTGGTGGCGGTGGGGGTTTCCGGCGGTGGATTTCTGGCAGCCGTTTTCGTTCTCCTGCTACGCAAGTGCAGGTGCGTGTTCCTGCGCTATCGTGGAATTTTATGCTTATTTAGCTAGCCTTCTAGCTAACTTAGCTTACTCCGTAAGCTAACTTAGCTAGTTATCAGCTAGTTATTTGAGCTAAGTAGCTTAATCAGATAGTTAGCTATCTTAGCTAACTAAGCTTAAGCAGCTAGCTTAATTTAGTTAATTAAGAAATTAATTAATTTAGCTGCCTCAGCTAGCTAATTGCGCCGGCGAACTTAGTTTTCTATGTAGGAAATTAACTTAACTTGCTTAAGTAGCTTAGATTACTTATTTAGTAAGTCAAATCAAAACAAATATTTTAGTCTAGGAATAAGAAAAAAAGCGAGCCGCTATGAGTGGCTATGTATTTAAAGCTAAACAAAAATGTGGTTTGCAGGAAAATTATATGAAATGCTTAATATGCTAAACACCAGCTCTAGCCATTATCGATATTTAACAGAAAATGGAATATAAAAGCCGCTGGAAATTTTTTTTAAAAATAAATTATACCATTTAGATACTTAAAAATTTAAGACTTTTTAAAATTGAAATGACCGAAATTTGTTTTTCTGAAAAACTAATTTATGAACTCAGCTTACTTATTTAGCCAATTTACTTACTTATTTAGCTAATTTAGCTTACTTATTTAGTCAAGTGACTTTATTTAGCAATCTTAGGTTACTTACTTAGTGAGTAAATTTTGATCTAAAAGCACTTAGCTTATAAAAAACTTAGTGGGAAACACCGATAAAAAACTTAGTAGAAAATTTCTAAAATATATTAAACGGCCCGTTTACCGAATACTTAGTAACTTTTAACTTCGTTGTTTAACGGTGTATTTTAAGCTAACTCTTTGAATAAAAATTTACTAACTGTAATTTGCTTTCCTATTAATTATTAATTTGTTTATTTGGCTTAGTTGTTTAAACATCACCGTTTTATTTTAACCACTTGATTACTGTTTGAAACCAAAGTTAATCTTATCAACAGTATAAAAAAACTATGATTTTTGATTATTGTTACCGCGTTTTTGAAGTATTTACACTTGCTTATGTAATTTAATTTTAAAATTCTTGTAAGTTTTATTAATAGTTAATGTTTTAGCCTTTTTCGGGCAAAAACACGTTACTTGTTTTGAAACTGTGCAATAAAAGTTTGAGTATAACGCAAAAGTATGACGCTCAAAAACACATAAGTATCAATAAATACTCAGAAACCTTAATTTTACCAGGAAAAGTCAAATGAAAAACGAAATTTTTTTGCTAAACACTGCTAAAAATTTTGTATTAAAATAATTTTAAATAAAACAAAAGACAAATTAGTAATGTAAAGTGTGGTTTTTAAAATTGAGAAAACTCAAATTGAGTAAACCCAGAAAAAATCAATAACAAATAATAAAAAATTAAAGAAAACAAAGTAATAAATATAAAATAATAATAAATAAAGAGGTAATTTCGCTCCAAATTTTACTGAAAGGTGCGGTGCGGAGTCAAACTTTTTGTTTTTTTAAAACCTTACCTCTACCCCCAATAGCCCACAAATTTTTATATTAAAATATCTGCACGGGTTCAGGAAATATGACCCCCCCCAAAAAAATGGCCTTTTTCGACAATTCTGTACTTAAAAAATTGCTCATTGGGTATAAAAATTTAAGTCATAAAATATTCACTTAAGGAAAGCGGCTACTTTCTATTTAATTTGATACCTCTATTGTTATGATTGGAGCAGTATTTCTCGAGATATTGCTTTTCCTGTACAAAACCCGCGATTTTTTCGCTAAAAACACTAAGTGTAGGCAAAAATGGTGGGCACTTTATTAAATCACTACCGTCGTGTGGTTTTTTGCGTAAAAATTGATGATTTTTTTTGATGGCAACGCAATATCTCGCTCGACAAAAACCGCACCAATTTTAACAATCAAGGTATCAAATCAAAGTAGAAAGTAGCCGCTTTTTGAGTGCATATTTTGTAACTTAAATTTTTATACCCATTGAGCAATTTTTCAAGTACAAAATTGTCAAAAAAAGCCATTTTTCAATGGTGATATCTCCCAAACCGGTGGAGATAATTTAATAAAAAAATTCTGTAGGCTATGAGGGTAAGGTTTTTACAAAAAAATCATCAAAATCGAAGACAAAACGTTTGACTCCGCACCGCACCTTTAAATAATATATACAATTGAAAAAAATTACGTTTAAGTAATCTCGTAAAATGTATGAAAACACTACAGAAGCCCAAATATTGTACAGTCAACAAATTACATGATGTATTTTTTTAAAATCCCGCCTTTTCAAAAAATATACAAAAACATTCAATTTTTGCTATTAAAAACTTAGTATTTCGGTTTTAAAACTATTGTAGTTTGACGCAAAAATTGTTTAAATAAAGCTTTTTAATATAAAAGCATATCTTATCTATTAAAAAAAGTTTTGCTAAAATTTTTTTGTTACTTGGCAAATATGCAATTAAATATTGCAAGTCATAGAGGTAATCCACTGATAAATAGCTTTGCCTACAAAAGCTACGAAATTTTAGTCAATTATATTTAGTTAATCAGCACAAATGTACGCTCTCCGGGAGACATTTTGCTTAATTTAGCATTAACGAAAGCTTCAGTTCTACTGATCAAATCAGTTTCGTTCGGCTCGTTTTTTAGATATCAACGCATCCATACTTCAAAAATAATTTTTTTATCCGTTTTTATGGACTAAAAAAGCTGCATAATCTTAAAAATATGAAACTTTCCGTTAGAAAAGCAAAATTTTTTATAAAAACTATTTTCATTTCGTTAGTAGCAATACACTAACGCTTTCAGAATTCAGATTTAGTCAGCGAATTCTGTATAGTTTTTACAAAAATTTCGTTCACTGGCGACAAAACTCGAACTTTAAGCTAATATATTTTGCTAACGAAGCAAAGGATTTTTACGGGGCATATATCTGAGCATAGCTCAAACCTCAACTGAAATGGTAAAAAAATGTTTATTTAAGACCGAAATTTACTGAAATGTTTATTTTACTACGGTTGAAAACGATAGTTCTGTCGCCAGTACACGGAATTTTATTTTTGTATCCAACACAGTATATAGTTACCGACAAAACTCGAACTTTAAGCTAATATATTTTGCTAACGAAGCAAAGGATTTTTACGGGGCATATATCTGAGCATAGCTCAAACCTCAACTGAAATGGTAAAAAAATGTTTATTTAAGTCAGAAATTTACTGAAATGTTTATTTTACTACGGTTGAAAACGATAGTTCTGTCGCCAGTACACGGAATTTTATTTTTGTATCCAACACAGTATATAGTTACCGAACATTGTCCATAGATTTACAAATTTATTTTTTTAAATTACCAATTATTTTTACTATTATTTATTTTTTAGCTGTTTTATTAACAACGCAGAACTCTAGAGTTTAGTTTTTAACTAAAACTGGAGTAAAATACTTACATAATAAAGGCCTTAGCTCTAAGTTTTTCGGTCTCACGGGTCCCTATTCATCCAGATAGAAATATATAGGCCAATTTCACCATGCAGTTCTTTTTAATCTTCAGTTTGTATACGAGTGATGTTCAAACAACTTACAGTATTTTCCGTCCCACAAAAATTTACATGTAAGCAAAACACCATACTCTTTGTTTATTATGCAGTTTGTTCATTGCTAATCACGCAACGGCACACGCACGCGCAGAAAGCAAAAAACAGGCGCAGTGACGGTGGACCGAGAGGAGCAGCGGGAAGAATCTGTTTCCATTTGTAGTTCCACCGGGTCTCGAACCGGCCTTCTCTACGGTGTCAAAGATCATAAAAAACCGCCGAAACCGGATCTAAATGGGTCTATAAAGCGTTCCAAATTGTCTATGGAGCCTATACCAGAGGTAAGATATAAATTTTGAAAAAAATATTATGTTAAAAAAACAAGAGCGGTTCTGATGGAGCCGCGTGGAAATTCTATAATAACGCGTAACAAGCGGAAAAAGTGCAGATTGTGTAGCAATGACGAATATAACAAAAAATAAAAAAAGGTAAAAAATTAGGCATTTTTCAAAAACAACCAAATAAATTAGTTGGACTACTTTAATTATAGACGAACTAATAGTTTAAAACCGTTATTTTTAAGTAAATTATTGTGATAAAACTCATAAATAACCTTTATTATGAACTGTAAACTTTAGTTTTCCTAAGCAACCTAAGCGAAGCCCTAAAATAAAGCTAAATTTTAAGTTTAGTTTGAATTTGAAGTTTTGCATAGGTTGCTCAGCGAAACTAAGCTCTGCAGAACACGGTTCAGGTAGTTTATGAGTTTTATCACGATAATTTTTTTAAGTTTACTTGTTTTTCCAAAGACTTATAAAAAACTATTTTAATTAAATGAAATGTTTTTGAAAAATAACAATTTTAAACTATTAGTTTGTCTATACTTAAATTAGTCCATTTAATTCATTAAATTGTTCTTGAAGGATGCCAGAAATGTTCATAATATATTACTAAAACACATTTATTATACCAATGGAGGTACATATAAATTAAAATACCTAAAATTGGATGCACCATAAGTGGTGCCTTCGTGTGGTCTAATTAGAATTAGTGGCCTGTTTACTTTAGACGGGGTGTGCCTTAATAGGACTTTACAGTTCAGCTTCTTAATTGGGACAATACTCTTTCTCAATTAGGCGTTTCATTTAGGGCGCGCCAAATGTGTCTAAGCAATTATGATGAGTTAGGTATTTTCTTTTAAAAATAAGTGTCAGTTTCCTTAATTGGTTTTAACAAGAACAAAAAATCATTATGTGTGTTGGTTTAAAATCAGAATGAGACGCTACGTTCTGACTTTTTACCCTTTTGCTTTTGTTGAGTCTGCTTCCCTGGCACATATACTTCGAC
>JASAMX010024909.1:0-13503 GCA_030248175.1 Microlaimidae sp. YZB2_3
GTAAGTTTTAAAAACAATATATAAATACAGTAAATACAGTAATTAGCAAAAACAATTTACAGTCAATTTTCGGCTACCTTAAAGGTGCGGTGCGAAGTCAAACTTTTTTTCTTCGATTTTGATCATTTTTGTAAAAACCTTACCACTGCCCCCAATAACCCAAAAAATTTTTTTCAACAAAATACTTTTAGTGGTTCAAGAGTTATGACCTCCCAAAAATCGCATTTTTCGAGAATTTTGTAGGTGAAAAATTTCTCAATGGGTTAACGACTTAAGTTACAAATTATGCATTCAAAGAAATTGGCTACTTTTTACTTTAATTTGATACCTTGATTGTTAAGAAAGGTGTTGCATTTGTCGAGATATTCCGTTTCTCATAAAAAAACATTCGATTTTTTTGCTAAAAACACGAAGTGAAGGAAAGAAAGGTTGGGCAAACTTCACAAAATCACTGCCGTCGTTTGGTGATTTTAACAAAAAAATCGCGGGATTTTTTGACGAAAAACGCAATATGTCAACAAATACTGCATCAATCTTAACGATCAAGGTATTAAATTAAATTAAAAAACAACGGCTTTCTTTAGTGTATAATTTGTAACGTAAATCATTAGACCGATTGAGCAATCTTTCACGTACAGAATTGTCAAAAAACGCCATTTTTGGGGGATCATAACTCCTAAACCACTGGATATCTTTTTTTGAAAAATTTTTGTAGGATACCCCTGCCCTCAGGCAGGGGTAAAGTTTTCGCAAAAAATTATGAAAATCGAAGACAAAAAGTTCGACTTCGCACCGCACCTTCAAGCATTTTGTTTGTGTTTTTAAAAGATTAAAAGATTAATTAAGAGTAAAAGATTAATTGCAGAAGGTTTTTACAGAATTTTTTTAAATAAAAAATTGTTGTCGAACTTAAAAAAAATTGCCAGACATTTTTTTAAATTTAAGTAGGCGCTTGAAAAAGTGTACACAACATCATTTAAGTATTTTTACAATTAAACGAAAATTTAGATATGGAAAACCTTAGTTACGCAACAAATAGCTTAAAACAATGGTCAAAAGTTCTAAAAAATACTTGAAATCCTTTCGATATTGTTATTAAACCTTTAATTTTTTTTTTTGATAAAATTATTTAAATCATAACGAATTTTGATTTCGCGGCGGGATCGCAGACTCAAAATTTTGTGATGCTACAGTGTACGGGTGTCATTAGTACTAAAGCTAAAGCTAAAGTGCTTTAGTACTAAAAGTTTTTTTGGGTTTAGTACTAAAGCTAAGGCGCGGCTAAACTGAAATTAGCTGGCAAAAGCTCGGCAAAAGGTATGGGCCCGGCAAAACGTTAGCTTTTGCCAGGAAAATGAAAAATCACCCAAAAACGATTGGCCAAAAAAATGACCAAAAAACCAAAAAAAAGTGTTCACCAATCAAAAACATGATTATTTATGAGATTTTTATCCATGAAGTGGAGAGGTATGATGGGGTCCTTTAACCTCAAAATCTTGAACCTCCCTCCTAGGCAAAAATCGAGTTCTCCTCAAAAAAGTTCTTTTTTTTAATCTGCCCCCCTCCAGAATTTTAATCTGACACCTCTAAAGTATTTTGTTTTGAAAGTCCACAAGACACACCCTGATTCTTTTTTAGATTTCAAAATTTTCCATACATCCCAGAATTTAAGATGCAATTTACCGCTGGTAACCAACCACCTCAACCCCTTCCCTCACTCTTAGTTGCCTTACAACTATGCTTATATAAACTTGAATATACTATATTTTTACTTTAAAAGTAACATGAGTGAATATTTTAAACAATAATGCTAAATAAAGTGATTAAAACGAATTTTGGTTTTAAGGTGCTATGAATATGGGGTTTTATTTTTTTGTGTTTCTTATTTTTTTGTGTTTAAGCATTAGAAAATACTGATTTTTTGCTTTTTTGAAGTATTTTTCGAGTTTCTAAGTGCTTAATATTAAAATAATCTTATTTTTACAATTTCATATGGGTATTTTGTGAAGTTTATTATGCAGTAAGCGTTCTTTTTAATAAAAAATGTTGGTTAAATGTTTTGTTGCTTTAGATATTTATTTCAGAAAAACTATTCTTGATAGTTAGCCAATTTGATACATCTGTTAACATTTAAAGTTAAAACTGAAATACAGTTACAAGAGTAACTTTAAAATTGTAAAATTAACCCTAAAAATAATATTTTTAAAATATAAAGCTAAGACCTAATGCAATAAGCGTTAAAAAGATCTTTAATGTTGAGTTTTTACCCTAAACTTAACAATGCAATGCCAAGAATTACCTTAAAAAAGGGATAATTTTTAATATTTAGGAACATTTCCATATTTGTCAGTTTGGCAAAAGCTAAGGTGAAAGTGCTTTAGTACTAAGCCTTTTTTGGGCTTAGTACTAAAGCTAAGGCTAAACGATTTTTGAACCTTTAGTACTAAAGCTAAGGCGCGGCTAAAATGAAATTTCCCGGCAATGCACACCCGTACTACAGTGTAGGTAGGTCGACAGTTTAAAAATGATGTCAATACTAATTTTTTCCTAGACAATAAATTTGACAATGACATGTGAAACAAAACTAATGTTCTCTTTATTTCTATACTAATAAAATTTTGACTCCATAAAGAACTATCATTTGAGAAATTAATCTAAAAAATTTATAAATATACTTACTTAAATTATGAACTTCGTTATTCACATTTTGTCCAGTTGATTCCAATGACCCTAAATTACATCAAACTCAAATTTATATATATATATATATATTACGGCAATGTCACAGATGTGGTCACGATTTATTGCAAATTTTGTGTAACCAGAAATCGATTTTTTCTATTTTTTTATTATTACAGTATATTAGCATTAAAGATTTTTTTATACCCGAGCATAAATAGGCACCTTGCACTGGAACTCGGTATATACATGAAGTATGCAATAAACATAGCGAGTCACCATAATGGATAATTACCGTATCATCTACTTATCTTTAGTAGTAAGCAGATCAACCCTCGAAAGCGCGCGAAATTTTTATCGGTTGATCTGCATACTACAAAAGATAAGTAGGAGATACGGTAATTATCCATTATGGTGACTCCTTATGTTTATTGCATACTTCATGTATAAACCGATTTCCAGTGCAAGGTGCCTATAAACTTAAAACATAAAACCCTAAATCGTCCAATCCAAACCGTACCCAACAAAAAAACCGGCCTGCATAATTTACGAAATTAGACAACCAAATTATTGTAAATATTTTAGTTTATGGATCCAAGATCTTTTCAAGGATTCGACAAAAATCTTTAAAAAACTTTTGAAATAATTTAACCAATCTTTTGGCTTTTGGCTTTGGACGAAGAGCCAGTTCTAACTCGGTAACAGTTCATACATCGGCAATTTCGTTCAATCAAAGAAAAAATATAAATGGTTTTAAACAATTTTAATGTTTATTTTAGTTTTTTACCTTTTGCTAATTTGTCTTTTGGACCACTAAGGCTTATAAACAATAAAATTAAAGTCACAAAAATTGAACAAAGCATTTGAGTTATTTTTCAGTTTTTAATTTGCTTGTTTTCAGCTTTAGGTTCCAAAAACATTAGTCTGCAGTAACTCGATGTTTAATCCCAAAATTTATAATATACATGTAATAATAATGTACTAACTTTTTTCAATTTGATTGTTTCGAATTTCTGGAGGAGTTACGTCCATTTCTCGCTCTTTATACGATTCAATCATTTGGAAAAGAAGGAATGCCAAAATTGTTACAACAACCAATTTCACCATTATTCTGACGATGTTCTAAAATTTAATCATCAAAAAGATTTGAAAGGATGGATATCTCAAATAAAAGCAGAAAATTATCAGTAAATAGTCAATACATTAAGAGGATTTTATGTTTTGTTGAAAAAAGTGTTGTAAAAAAATTAATAGGTTTTTTCAATAGTTGTAAAATAAAAAAAAAAAAAAAAAAAAAAAAAAAAAAAAAAAAAAAAAATTATAATAAATAATTAAAAAAAAAAAAAAAAAAAAAAAAAAAAAAACAACAAAAAAAAAAAAAAAAAAAAAAAAAAAAAAAAAAAAAAAAAAAAAAAAAAAAAAAAAAAAAAAAAAAAAAAAAAAAAAAAAAAAAAAAAAAAAAAAAAAAAAAAAAAAAAAAAAAAAAAAAAAAAAAAAAAAAAAAAAACAAAAAAAAAAAAAAAAACAAAAAAAAAAAAAAATAAAAAAAATAAAAAAAAAAAAAAAAAAAAAATAATAAAAAAATATAAAACAAATAAAAAAAAAACCAAAAAAAAACCCAAAAAAACAAATTTGGGCCGGCTATGGGTGCCTTAACTCATTTGACCACCAAAACGCTAAAAAAAAAAAAAAAAAAAAAAAACAAAAAAAACACAAACCCCACCCAAACAAAAACCAAAACCACCCAAACCCACAAAAAACACAAACAAAAAAAAAAACAAACACAAAAAAAAAAAAAAAAAAAAAACAAACAAAAAAAAAAACAAAAACAAACACAAAAAAAAAACTATCCAAACTGTTGCTGGGATAGAATTTTGTTTAAAGCCCCACCCTCCAGGAAAAATTTTTAGAGAAATGGTGCGTGAGTTCGCTTTGGGAATTAAAAAATAAAATAGCAAGAAACTAAAGTTGTATTTTGTCTGCATGGATTCGATGTTCTGATGTCGGCTGTAATTATGGTAAAGTTTCTAATATTAGAGTTATGGTTTACGAATAATACTTTTAATATTTTGGAAAAATGCAGCAACATCTCACTAGAAAATTGTTCTGAATTGTAGATGGCCAGAGGATTGCTCATTTAAGTTTGGAGAATTAAAAAGTCGAAGGAATAAAGTAGTATTATATGAGTGCTTTATATATATATATATATATACGGTTCATTTTTGTAAACTAATTTTTTAACTTATTAAAATACAATAAAAATAACCCTAAGAATGCGAATCAAATAATTAAATACATATTTTAAACATAAACAAGTTTGAAACCGCTCATTTTAAGGGGTAGGAGTGCCTGAGCTCTCTCCGCTTTAATAACCATCAAAGATATTATTTTTTTTAAATTTGCAACCCACTTGTTGGCATACACCCAAATTAGTCTCAGAAGTGAATCAAATAGATGCAAAAAAATAGTTTTTCTAACAAATTGAATCATGAAATAACAACAGTCTTAGTTTTCTTCAAAATCGCTTAGGCTCCAAATGGATTCTGCAAAGGTTGTATAAAAAACCGATGTTTACTTTGCAGCAAAATATTGATTTGTTAGAACGTGTTCAGAGATGTTTCACAAAACGGTTGTTTAAAAGATGTCACATGTCTAATATGAATTATGCTTAAAACAGGGAAATATTTGATCTTCTTGAAATTTTAAAAATTAATAAAAACTAGTAATGTTTCTACCCTCCAATGTCATCCATTGGAACTTCGGCCATTTAAACCGGAGGGAGTTAGCGGTTTTAGACTTATTTAAGCCTGAAACACATTTAAAGTTATATCTTCGGCTTTTAGGACTATTTTTTTGTTTTAAATACGTTTTGAAAAAATTTTGTTTACAAAAAGTTTTGTCTAAATAATTTCTAGCATCACTTTTATATTATTCCTAAAATAAGCGCACAAATCGAAGCTCCGGGGGTTGCTTCGAAGCCCCTAAAAGCAGAACTCCGCTCCGGAGCTCGGAGAAAATCACTAATAACTCACACGGGAGGACACCAAAAATAGTTACTTTTGAGTCTTATTCTTTTTCAGTTTTATTTTTTGATTCCACTTTGATCGCTAGAAGATTAAAAATAAAAAAATAACAAAATATTTCAAAACAGAATATTTATATACTTTTAAAGCTGAGTGGCGCTGTGTGTTCAAGCGCCACGGTAAAAATATAAACCCACATCACTGAGCGAATCATTATTACTTTTTTATTCTTCCCCTTTTTCCGAATATTTTCCCGTTACTATTAAAATTCTTAAAAGTGGTATTTATCATCGGTGACGCGGGAGCACCACATGGGGATAAATCCCCACGGAACCGTGCAAACTATAATTAAGGAACGTGTGTAAATTTTGTATTATGTTCTTCTTCTCCTTATTATTAATATATTATTTTTTAAACGCTTATATCTTAAAACCGATATTCCTCCCTCGTTTTTTCGTTACTGATTGGTCAGAAAGAAACATGGACTCTTTGAAAAGCGTAGAAAATGCCGCCATAATTTTCTTAGGAGCCATTTTTTATTGATAAATGACCCGTGTTCTATTGATAATATTAAAACTGTTAAAAAAGTGTATCTCGTCAACGCAATTATTAGAAACATATGTCATTGCGCAGCTAACACTATAGTTTATTAGGCTATTTTTTTAATTTGATTCAAAAAAGGGATAGACTAGCCTTAAAAAGGCTTTAAAGAATAGAGCAGGAAAAAGGAGCAATTTTTTCCCGGGCGTATGTTTAGGCAGAAAAAATGTAGACTAGTGTAAGATGGAAATTATGTGGACCATAGGAAATTTGCATATGGTTTGGGCAGCTGCCTACTGAATAAAAATTTCTAGCATACTATAATGATTCGTTTCTACATTGAACTAATAACACAGCACTGTTGCATTTTTTTAGTCTAATGAAATGTCAATTGAATTTCACGCATTTTCACAAAAAGATTTGGAAGTTAAAAAATTTTTTGTCTTTGAATTGGCTCAAACTTGTTGGTTGGAGTAATTAGTCAATGGAACCATAATATTAGTTTTTTTGTAAAGATGAACATGGACATCATTATACTGGACAACACAGATTCAACAAAGAGGGGATGGTCCCTTCTCTCTAACCATAGAACAAATTAGGTTAAAGGAGGTATCATCTAAACTTATTAACAACCCTTTTTGATTGGCTTAATGCATTAGATGAAAAAAAGTCTGTCGATACTATGTACATTGATTTTTCAAAAGCATTCGATTCCGTTAGTCACCCTAAACTTTTAAAAAAACTTAAGTGTTATGGTATTAAATATGAATTATTTCATTGGATTTCCGATTTTCTTACAGATAGGCGGCAAAAAGTAGTTATTGATGATGAAAACACTGGATACCCTGTTTTTTCTGAGGTTTCTCCTGTTATTAGCGGTGTTCCTCAAGGTAGTGTCTTGGGACCACTTTTGTTCCTGATTTATATCAACGATCTACCAGACTGTCTGGACCAGAATCTAAAATTAAGCTTTTCGCGGACGACGCTAAATTTTATTTTGAGTATTCTAACCCTTTTCAAAAATTTCAATTTCAAAATACTTTAAATAATTTTTGTCATTTGGGCCTCAAAAATGACAACTCATGTTGCTTATAGAAAAATGTGCGGTTTTGTCATTGGGGTCTAACAAAAATGATTTTATCTAATCTAAACAATGTTGACATAAATAATAAAGCAGTTGTTAAGGACTTGGGTATTACTTAAGCCAGGACTTAAAATTTTTTACATATTGTTCTAAAATAGCGGCAAAGGCTTTTATAGAATATCAATTCTCTTTAGGCCTTTTCAAACAAGAGACATGGGTGTTTTGTTAAAAGCTTTTAAAACTACATTCGACCTTTAGTAAATTTAAATCCTATGTGTGGTCACCTTTTTTTAAGAAAGATATCGCATGTATAGAAAGAGTTAAAAAATGTTTACAAAGCGACTTTACTCCAGATGTTCTTTTCCAAATGTCATAATTATGAAACAAGATTAGTTGATTATCTGAAAACTTGAAATAAGCGGTTAAAAAATGATCTGAAATTATGTTTTAAAATTTTAAATGGCCTCGTTGATATAAATCATAATCAATTTTTTAATATAAACGAAGATACGCGCACAAGAGGAAATGGTTTAAAGCTAATTAATAAAAAAAACACGACTAGAAATAAATAAACATTTTTTTTAGTAACCGCGTGATTAATATTTTGGAACTCATTGCCTGAGAAATTCTTCTTCCAATAAACTAAGTTCATTTACTAACAAACTTAGATCATATGTTCTATAATATTTTGTTGCAAATGATTTTTTTTTTATTTACCTTTAAGATGTTAAAAATTGTAAAACTTATTTGTAAAATAATATTGTCTATTATTTAATTGCATTATTATATTACTGAAAAAATGCACGTTACTTTATTAGTTTTTTTATGCTCTAATATTTTGCTCTACGCTTATTTGTAATGTTTTCAGCTATTCATCATCTAAAACGTTTACTTTAAAAAAAAACTTTTTTTTGCCCAAAACGAAATACTTTATACTCACAAAACTTGCTAGATTACAAGAATACTAAATAAAAAAAAACGTTTTTTGTTTTTGTTTCTTTTTCTTCTTTACTATTCTTTATTACCCCTTGCAACTATCATTCATTAACTATATTTACTTTATTTCTACATTTTTACCATGATGATTGGATGTGTATTATTTGATATCAGATTTGATTGTGTTTTTTTTTTACAGTTTTTATTAAATATTGTACCTTGTTGTTACTGTTTGTAACTTGTGCAATCAACATTTCTATTCTATTCTATTGCAAAGCTTACAATTTGGGGAATGTCAAACAAATGTAAAGGGGTTAAATATTTAGAAACAATAACATGAACAATTTGAACCAGAGGACTACACATTTGCACCAGAGGAGACCCTATGAATTTTAAAAGTTGAAATTTATTGTCTATTGCTAATTTTTGTCGCTTATTAGCAATAGATAATAGTGAATGGAAAGTCAGCGTATTATTTTTTTTGGAAAAATCAACATGAACATTTTTGTGCTAAAAAACGCATGGTTTCAAACGTGGTATGGACCTTCCTTCCCAACTACAGAAAAAAAGTGAGATAAATGAGATATTATTAGAAAGCTTACCGTTCAAAGAGCGTCGTATTGAAGTGGGTTAAAACTTAAAAAAGTAACATGGATATCTTTATTACTGGACAAAGCACTTTGACCATAAAAAGGAAAAGGGATCATCCTTATTGCTAACCACGAAACGAAGTGGGTTAATTAAGGTATTATTGTGAAGCTTACAATTCAGGGAATTATCATAAAAGGGTTGAATTTAAAAAAAAAATAGCAAATGAATCTGAAAAATATCGAGATAGTTATTTGTCAGCCGGACACGGGCGACTTGTTTTAAAAAACTTTCGGACTCGGTCCATTCGGATTAGGACCGCAGTCTTTCGGTTGCAGTCAAATCGCAGTCGGTATATTTTTGTCGATTCGCAGTCTGGTTTGGTTATAGGAAAGTGGACTTTGTCCAAAATTGTTGCAATTTTCAGAACGAGTGTTGTTGTGTGATTAAAGGCAATCGAAAATTTTGAATAAGAGTAAATTTCGAAATCTCAATGTGAAAAATTTAAGATTGAAAACCATAAGTAGGCCAACAACAGGATGCAACAAAAACGGAACTAATTCACTTTTCCGGTGACTAACCCGGACTGCAACCGAAAAACAGAGACTGGTCTGCTTGAAAAATGGTCGCAGAATCAAGTGGACAAATTCTAAAAGTTTTATGAATACCACTCACGATGGTCAAAACCTCCCATTTAAACGGATTAAGTTGTTCAGTTTTAAAGATCTTCACAGAGTTATGACTTTATAGAATCACTTTTAGCCAAATAGCGCTTGGGAAAAAATGGAGATTTCTCAGTCATAGGAGATCAACTTTTTCCCAAGCGCTAATTGGGAAAAACGGCTCCTCCCACAACCATTCCCACAGATCAAAGCATATATGACGTGATCACAAATACTATTATGCATTTTGAGGGTTCTTAAAATCCTTACGTTCTGTCAATTTGACGACTCTGTATTTTTTAAAATCTTTTTTTTACGCAACGCTTTAATCATACGTAATTAAAAAAGTAAACGTACCTTGTTCTTCCATTTATTTCAATTATTTCTACGCACAAAAATTTTTAAAAGCCACACTGAAACACTGCGAAGCGTAAAACTAACGGTGATAAGTTAACGATATTTACCAGAAACAATATTTACCGACAAAATTAAATTGTTTAGGTAGGACGGTAGCGCCACGGGTTGACTCGCCCTGTGGCGCCGCACCAATTGCAAGTAGAAAATGTGGGTAAATTTTGTAATTTAAGTTCATCATCTTATTATATTATTTTGTAATTTTAGTTCATCATCTTATTATATAGTTATTTTTATTCTAACGCTCATATCTTAAAATCAATATTCCGTTACTAATTAATCATAAGTTCAAAATAGGCTTATTGTAAAGGCAGAGAATGGCACAACTTTTCTGGTAGTCAATTTTTTTATTTATGATTGAATTATAGCTGGCTGACCTCATAAATTAATAGACATGCGGCAGAGAGTACCAAAAATTATGCGGTTAAAAGTTAAAAAAACGATTTGTAAAGCGCAGAATTTTTTTATTATTTATTTCCGCCTTTTCACAAAAATTAGCCAAATACTAAATTATTTAACCCCTTTAGCCACATAAAAAATTTACGTTTTAGTTTTATATCAGGTAATTTTGATAAATATTTATTAAAAAATGTTTTAATCTTCAATATTAAACCGTTTTTGTTAAAAATTTTAAATGGTTTTGTTACTTAATAGTCAATTGAATCCTGCAGATTGAGTTCAGCTAGGTTTTTTTTGCCTTTTAGGAAGTACTGTCACAAATCAAATTCAAATATTGTCCGAATCGGACTGCTCCGTAATTCAAATTTTCTATTTGGAGTGTTCCGCTAGCAGGCTACGGCATTTTTTAAATTTTAGCTGCATCCGTTCAGTATTAGTTTTGGAAGATATAAGAATTTGATTTGTAACAGTGCCTTTGTTATCAATTTATTGATTAAAATATTAATTGAAACAACTCCGAAAATAAATCTTCTGACAGCTTAATAAAAGGCTTTCGGTAATAATGCAAGAGATTGCCAACTCTTGTAAACCAAGGGGTTTGCAACAACACCAGGGGCCGGTCCACTAATTGCGTTTTAACACGGTGCTATTTTAGCAGGCTGTTTAAAATTTTACTAACATAATGATGTAGGGTAACTGACTTAATGTCGGCCACGCCTTAATTTCGGCCACCAATTTAGGGTGTTAGAAAATTGGCTTATTTTTAAAACACAAAAGAACTAGCACAAAAGTAACTGGATTAATGTTGAATAAAGTGTTGTTACAAAAGTTTTTTATTTTTATTATTCTACATTATCAACATTTTCATACAAAAAGTGATTTTTTTATGATTTTCCTGATTTTTGCTTTGTGTTTAAACTGCATCAAATTTAGAACGAAGCAATATATAACCTTAAAATTTCTTCTATTTAAGGCTCAAAGTTGTTAATTTTCATGTTTTAATATTTTTTTCAAAATTATTTTGCAATGCGCTTAACTAACTGCGCATTTTAAGATTCCGTTAATTTCGGCCACCTTAAATTTTAGGTGAAAGAACCTGCCGTTTTTTGCTGTTTTTAAATATCATTGTACTACCGTATTTATAAAGAATTTTTTTTGCTCGTTTGACTTTGTTTTGACATTTTTTAAGCCAAAAATAAAAATTGAACAAAAAATACAAATTAATAAAACTTGTTTTTTAAGGTTTTGACATAATTATTTAAAGTCTTGCTAATAACTATTAAAGTTCGCAAACGGGAAAAATTAAGTTATATGTACCGAGAACAATACCTAAGGGTAAATTTGCAACCTTTAGAAATTTTTATTGTTCGTTTAAGCAATAGTTATGGCCAGTTTTTTTGTAGGTGGCCGAAATAAATGGCACGCGCCTTAATTTCGGCCACTTTAAAAAAAAGTTTAAACCTTCACTGATTTATAAGTGTAACAGAAATATTCAAATTTTGCACTGGAATAACAAATATAGGTATTGTTTGATTTTTAGGCCAAATTTTGGCTTGATTGAAAAAGCCAGAAAAAACTTATTCAAAAAAATAAAAAAAGGTGGCCGAAATTAAGTCAGTTACCCTACTTGCTTTGTTTTGTAACATATCGTTGTTACTCTGACACAATGAGTCAGATGCATCGTTAAATACTCGTAATTGTGACTCTTTTTATATTTTAACACACAATTAATATAAACAAAACGAGGCAGAGTCGCGTTAATTTTATATTGATTGTGACTCTTTGTGTCAGAGTAACGACGATATCATGATGCATATGTTTTTGTTTTTTGAAATACCTGCTCAGGGCTTCCAGTGCGGATTTTTATACACAGTTTTATGTATATTTGTTTTAAATAAAAGCTAAAAAAAGCCTTAACCCCTAGTTATCAATTTTTCTTACTCTTAACTACGGGTTATTGTTTTATTAGCTTGTATTGATAACAAATATCCATAAAATTAATAAAATATGAATTTATGCCATGGAGTCAAAGAGTTTTATAAGATTTTTCAAGAAAAAACCCAGAAATTAAAACGTCATTAAGAGTTTTAAACAACGTGCTAACATAGTACCTAGTCAGTACGCGTTTAGTTGACCGGCCCTTGGGTTTTTTCTCAGGATTATTACTTAAATATTACAAAATTTTACAGTGAAACAAATATAGGAAAAGTCTATAAAAATTAATTTTTAAAAATTTCACTCAAGACTAATCCACGTTTTTCTGTCTAAACTTTATGTAGAGTGATGTTTCTACTCTCCGATATCATGCTCCATTTAAAGTGAAAGGAACTCCGGAGCTTTGCCCATTAATAAAACAATTTTAAGCTTATTTATGTTTGAAATTTATCTATTTTTATAGATTTTAACGTGTTTTGAAAAAAATTTAGTTTTTACGAAAAAAACTTTGACAAAATAAACTATAGCATCAAATTTTAATTATTCATAAAATTGTCACGAAAATAAGGTGGAGCTCCGGAGATCCTAAAATCATTCAGAGCTCCGCCTGTAATTCTTCTATAGTAGTAGTAAAAAGCAATTGAAAAATTTATGCTGACAGCAATTTTTGAATAATTGCCACATTCTAAAATTAGTTCTTTTTATTTTTTTAACATACACATTTGGAACCTTCTAATTCAAAAAGTGGTGATTTTGCAATTGTCAATGATTGCTGTGGGCATTTTTTTCTATTGCTTTTCTTTTTGACTATGTAGCAACTATAATACAACTGTGGAATAACTAATTAATAAAAATAATACCTTTATTCTAAAAGAAAAAAACTTAATTAGTTCACCGAAAAAAATCATTTTCATATGGTCTATATTTTGTTTTCTTTTGCTCTATTTTGGAGCGTTTTCTTATGCAACGTTTATTTTTTTTATTTTGCCTGGAAGTGTTATGGAATAAGCCTATTCACGATTTTACCAAGTCATTGCGGTGTTCACGGGGCCATGCGAAACTCAACACATGGACGGTTAAAAAATAAATAAATTTAAAAAAATTTAAAAACGGGAATTAAAAAATTTTTTTAAAATAAATTGAAAACAAATACTGCAAAACAAGTTTGTAATTAATTATTTGGCTTTTAAAACTAGACCATAACTCACGAACTTATTAAGCAATTGTAAAAATTAAACTACAT
>JASAMX010024911.1:0-12717 GCA_030248175.1 Microlaimidae sp. YZB2_3
GGGTGGAAGATTTTAAAATCTAGAGGGGGGTCACGGTCAGGTGGGGTCCATATTCCGAAGCAAAATACTTTTAAACCATTAAAGATTTAATAATAGTTTTTTATAAGATAATGCTACATTTTATTGAATAAAAAGCGATATTGAGGTATAAAAAAGGTGTAAAAACATAAATTTGTGTTAGAGAATCACTTTTTTGGAAGAAATTTTAGTATAAAAAAAGTATTTAAAATTTTCTCGAGAGGGGAGAGGAGAGGGGTCAGATTTTAAAATCTAAAGAGGGGTCAGGGGTATAAAATTCAAAACTTTGGGAGGAGGCGGGAGCCCTGCTTTTTTCTAGGGGGGGGGCAAAATTTCGAGGCTAGAGGAGGGGTGGACCCCACCTTACCTTACCCCCGTTTGTTCATCTATGAATTTAACCCTCTCTTCCATTTTAAGTCTGGGTGTAAGCCCCACACACCCCTCCCTCTTCTGACCAACTTGACTCTATGTATGCCCCGGTTAACAGTGACCTGGCCAGACAGGTTGGAAAGTGTAGTCCATCTCTATATTCGGCAAAAAAAGACGGATTTTTCTGTAAAAGAAGACCCTTATGTTTTTTAAATTTGGAAAAAAAAGTTTATACTAATCATTAAAACCAGAGCTTTGGTCTACTTTAACCTTTTTGCTCAGTTTAAATTAAGCCTGTTCTTTTCTGACAAATATTTAGGACATGGTTTTTATAAAAAACTTTTAGGAAAATATTACCGGTGCTATTATTGTCACATCAAAACAGGAGTTCAAACATGACGGTTTTGTTTTGGAATTAGAAGGAAATGTGCAAATACAGCTTACAGGAAAGAATGCTGGGGTGTTTGAAGCATTTTCTTCGTCAGTAAAGGTAAATTGCAACACTTAATGATTCACCTTTTCAATTGCACGAAAAATTCTACAAAATTCTTTCTCTGACTTTAACCGGCAAAAAACCAGCATTTTTGGTAGAAATCATCCAAGGAAAAACCATGGCTGTGCGTGCCCCCTTAAAATTAATCCAAAACCCACTTTCTTAATTTTTTTCATTTTTTAAAACTATACACCCCTTTATAATTCTTAAATGTAACGTGCTTTTATCGGCCAATTTTTTATAATTAGTAAGTCTAAATATACTGCCAAAACACGATTTTTAGAACCCTGGTGTTTTTTATAATTTTTTGCGCTTCATCAATTTTTTGGAATAAATATTTGTCAGTATCTCAAAGCCTTTATTTAAATAGGTATTACATTGTTTTTCTTTGTTTTGAATTGTAAAAAATTTTTTTTTAATTTTTCTGCATCTACACATTTTATTTATTTAAATCACAATGTAAAATTCAATTCAAACATCACGCTTCAACAATAGTAATGTTTTTTCCAAACTATATGAAAGTATTTTATTTAGCCGATTCAGTTAATGGTGTGGTCAGATGAAATCGTCAAAGCTGGCAAAATTTTTGTTGGAAAAACAGAGTTTCCATTTAGTGCCCCATTAGAGTCTAAAATGAACCGAAAATTGTTTGAAACTTATCATGGAGTATATTTGGCAGTTCAGGTAGAAAAATTATACATGTATCATATAAATTAACTTTAAATATTTAAAGGCCATCATAAGTCTTAAAAATTTAATTAAAACGTTTCATGCTTTTGGAAAATCCCTTAAAAATTAATCCTAAAACAGGTTTATTGAGTTTTGCTTAATTTACAATATTATAATACCTTTTAAAAAGACCAAAAATAATGAAAAATCTGAAGAAAAAAAAAAAAACAAACAAAAAATTCAATGTCACACTTCACACACAATTTTCAAATTTCGCAAAACACAAAATTTCATCAATTTTTGCTTGGTGGATTGCTTGGTTGAAATTTACCAACCACTTAGTACAAAAATTAATTATAATAACCATTAAACAAAAATTTGTTTTTTTAGACGACGAATTCGCTTATTTCGTAAAAACTATGCAAATTAAAATGGTGTCGACTAATCTCATAACCAAAAGAATTATTTCTCACAATGTGTATGCAGACCTGTGCACTGCCCCCCCCGGGATTAAAACGGGGGGAGGGCAATTCCAAAATGGGGAAGCGCGGAGGGCAACTTTTTTGAAACGGGGGGCACTAAAACGGGGGGGGGGGGCAAGCAGGGGGGAAAGAAAAAAAAGAGGAAAAAAGAAGAAAAAAGAAGGGAAAAAGGAAAAAAAGGGACAAAAAAAAGCGAAAATAAGGTAAAAATAAGTCTAAAATGGCTTAAAATACATTGAAATAGGCTAAAAACTGCAAAAAATTCGCGATGATGGCGTCATCATAGGTCAAAAATGGCGTCATAATTTTAGGGTACTTTTTCATTTTTTGGCGGGGGGGGGCGAATCCTCCAAAAAACGTAGGGGGCATTTCCACACCGTGCACAGGTCTGTGTATGTAATCTCACATCCACGTGTAGTAATTCGACAACCGCGAAGTGAAACCTCGGAACCTTTTTAAAAATGCACATATGTTCAAAAGATATTATTGTAAAACAGTATTAATAGATTTTTAAATACTGTAAAAATGACAAAATAGCTAAATTTTAAGCCTAACGGACCTACAACTTTGTTTTTTCCCAAACCTAAGCAAAACTTAAAAAGAAACCAAGACTTCATTGTAGACGTATTATTAGTTGTGAGATTAGTGTGTGAGATTACGCCTTTGAGTTGTGAGATTGTACAGTTGTGATAATTGACGTTGTTAATTTGTTTTTCACTTATTAAAATATTTTGAATAGTTTTAATAATGCAGTTTATTTCTGAATGTAGGTTTTACCATCGTGAATTATGTATCGCAAAAATTATTATTTGCCGAACCGCATAAAATTTTTTAACTTACAATTACTATAAACGAAAACTAAAATTGTTTAATTTTAATAAGTAAATAGTGTTAAATTACAAAGTTCTTAAAGTAACTTTAAACTTCAGTAACTTTAAGTATTTTTAGTATGCCATTAAATGTGAAATCAAAAGATCATTTCCAAACAAAACAATTGTTAGAACAGCAGAATTTATTATTGAATACACAGTATGTAAGTTTTTAATCTTGAAATATTACTATTAACACAGAGGCGAGGGAGATTGCGGCGGGTTATTATGCGTATACCCTATACATGGGCATGGAGGAATTAACTGTCTTTAGTCGTACATGGGCAAGTTGGTCTGGAGTGGGAGGGGGGTTAAACCCCAAATTAGGGGGAGGTTAAAATCCGAGAAACGCAAAAAACCCTTATCGTTTTTTTTTGGAGTGCATTTTACCCATATCGTTTTTCGATTTTTAAGAAAAAATAGGTAAAAAAACGCTAATTTTAGGTCAGAAAGCCCTTTTTATTGCATTTTTGAGCTATTTATTGCTTAAAACATTCATTTTGACCTCAAAACTTAAGTTTGGAGGCAGTTAGAAGTCATTTTAAAGACGTTTTTTCTTCATTTTCCAAAATTGGGGGGGTTAACCTTTTCTTTCCCCCCCTCTTGAGTGGAGGGTTAAACCCCCCTTCTCAGAATTTGGGGGGGGGTGGTTAACCCCCCGTGCGCATGTATAACTTTAGTCTGGGTGGGGGAAAGAAGGTTAATTTGCAATTTTGGGAAAATGGAGACAAAGATCTTTTAAATAAGTTTTAACTACCGGTACCTCCAAACTTACCAAGTGAGTGTTTAAAGCAATAAAAAGCTCGAATACGCTGTAGAAAAGAAAAGGTTTTTGACTTGAAAAAAGCTAAAATTAAAAACTTTGTTTTTCAAAATAAAAAAAACGTTCATGGTAAAATGCGCTCCAGAAAAAAATACAATGGTACGAATGCGTTCCTCGGATTTTACCCCCCCCCTCTCTCCATACATGGGCAAGTTGGTCCGGAGTGGGGGGGTTTAAACCCCAAATTAGGGGGGGGGGGTTAAAATCCGAGAAACGCAAAATACCCATATCGTTTTTTTTTCTGGAGTGCATTTTACCCATATCGTTTTTCTATTTTGAAGGAAAAATAGGTTAAAACACTAATTTTAGGTCAAAAAGCCCTTTTTATTGCATTTTTGAGCTTTTTATTGCTTAAAACATTCATTTTGACCTCAAAACTTAAGTTTGGAGGCAGTTAGAAGTCATTTTAAAGACATTTTTTTTCTTCATTTTTCCAAAATTGGGGGGGTTAAACTTTTCTCCCCCCCCCACTTCTGTTTGGGGCGGGGTTAAACCCCCCTTCTCAGAATTTGGGGGGGTAACCCCCCCCCCCCCCCCCGACCCCCCCGTGCCCATGTATGCCTCTCTCCCTCATTTAGTAGTGTCTTAACGACTAAATTGTTTGAAATCTTCCTTTTTATAAAAGTGTTATTAGTTAATCGATAATGAGCTGAGCGTTGCATTGGCATAGCCACAAGCTATATTATTATGAGAAGTCCCGAGGCTTATGATTTTGTATTTTGACCTTTGATCGATGTATATAGGTCGAAACGAAAGATTTTTTTAAATTACTAAATGCTCTTAAGGTAGAACGCCACAGTTTGATTTTGACGGCAGATCTTTTCTAATTAATTCTTACTAACGTAATTCGACCTGCTGATTTATTTTTGACATTCATGTTTCTTAAAAAAATTGTTATCGTCCACAATCATAAAAAATGACACCAATAAAATACATATCAAAAATACAATACATTAATAAAATTCATTACCAAAAATATTTTATTTTTTTCATTTTACCTTTAGCGTATCTTGAATAATGAACATTTTTTTAATTAAAAAGTTATTAAAAAAATTTTTCGACGTTAAAAATATTCCAAGCGGGAGACTCGAACCTACGGGTCCGAGAAACTGAGTCCGACGCTCTAACCGGTCAGCTGTTGGTCCATCTGAGGGTCCTTCCTTAAAAGCTGGTTTTAAACAAACGTTTGAAAATGAAGTTTCTCGGCGTAAAATCAAAAAACTTTAAATAAAAATTAAAAAATTTGATTCACTCAGATTTTAATCAAAGTTTGAAGATAGTTAGACACAAGTCTAATCAATACTTTGAATTGTATTTGATTATAAAACTAATTCAGGATTTTTTTATTTGATTTTTCTTTTAAAAACATCGATTTTTTTAATTTTCTTAAAATTTTGAATTACGTTTGACTCCAAACCACATCTAAAAGATGCCCCCTATTTTTCGTTAACTTTCTATAAAATTGCAGCAAAATCTGAGTGAATCAAATTTTTTAAATGGCCAAAAACTGTTTTTTGAGCTTTAAATTAATCGAACTATATTTCAAAATAAAACAACCAGTAAACGATGAAATTATTACCATTTAATACATCATAATCTGAGCTTTCGAACGCATTATACTTTTGGAGGACAAAAATTAATATCTAAGTTGATATCTAACTTTTAGTAAAAATCGTCATAACTGTGGTGTTCTTCCTTAAATGCTGATAAAATACAAAATATTAGTTAATTTCAAAGTAATATTATAAAACGTTTAAACATTTTTTTGTGAAATTTAATGGTCATAGGTAAATTTAATTTCCAAAAAAAAACATTTAAGTTGGAATGGGAAGGGCAGCGGTAGGGAGTATGACATGCCATAAATAACTTTTTGGAAAACATATTTCTAGACAGTATGGAAACCTGTGCACTGCCCCCGGGGTTTTATTTGGGGGGCAATTCCAAAACAGGGGGTAACTTTTTTGAAACGGGGGCGGGCAAGCAGGAGAGAATGAAAAAAAGGGAAAAGGGAAAAAAGGGAGAAAAAAAAAGCGAAAATAAGGTAAAAATAGGTCTAAAATGGATTAAAATGCATTGAAATAGGCTAAAAATTGCAAAAAATTTGAGATTATGGTGTCATTGTTGGTGAAAAATAGCGCCATAAATTTGGGGTACTTTTTCATTTTTTTTGGGGGGAGGGGGCAAATCCTTCAATAAAACGGGGGGGGGGGGGGCATTTCCAGACCGTGCACAGGTCTGAGTATGGATATATTCTACCTCTATCCTCCTGATCGCCTTTAATAAGCAGGTAAATGACGATTTCACGGTTTTAAAGTTTTGTGTACAACATATTGTAATTTTATAGAGAAACCAAGAAACAGAACATTCCATTGAAAAACCCATCGCATTTACAATTACTCCCGAAAGTGTTCAAAATAAAGAGGTTGGTAAGATGTTTTATTGTACGTATCCTATAGTTTGTGATACATTATTGCATACCTTTTATGTAAATGTTAGTATTAATTTTATGCTCGGGCAGGGACGTACCTAGGGTTTCATTTTTTGGGGGGGGGGCGGATTTCAGTACAAAAATTTTTGGGAAAATCGACTTCGACCTCCCCCTCCGGAATTTCGGGTGGGGGGCGGAGCCATAGATGTTTTTGGTCGGGTTCGCTAGGGGGGTCCACCCCCGGGTGGAAGGCCAAAACTTTTTAGGGGGTGGTCCAGGGGAGTCCGGACCCCCTGGTTTTTTAGGGGTGGGCGGTCGACACCGCGTGCGAGATTTCAAATTTAGGGGGAATCAGGGGGTCCAATTTTTTAACAAAATTTTTTTAACTCAATAATTTAAGTGTTTTTAGGTCTAATATTGAATTTTATGTACTAAAACCGCCTATTTAGGCCTAAAAGTGTATTTAAACACTGTTTTTAACTAAAAAACCGTGTTTTTGACAGTAAATAAAAAATATACTTTAAAACTTGGTCGGAAGGGGGGGGGGGCGGAGGGGGGTCAGCCTCGCTAGGGGGGGGAAGGGTCAGGCCGCACCGCTCTCGAGCTTTGGGGGAGGGACCCTGGATTTTTTCTCGGGGGGGGGTCCAAAATTTTTTGGCTCTAGGGGGTGGACGGACCCCTCTGCCCCCCCCCCCAAAAAAAAACATCTATGGGCGGAGCCCCCATAATTTTTGAAAAGGTTAAAAAAGCAGGAATAAACGTAAATAAAGCTGTATAATACACTGTTTTTGGCCTAATAACGTATTATCTAATGTTTTTAGCAGTAAAAACATGTTTTCTTAGTTAAAAATTACATTAACAGAGCTTGGATTTCACAAAAAATTTATTTAAAGACCTTAAAGTCTATGGCTATGGCTATGTATATTTAGAGACCTTATGGCTACACTCACGCTGTAAACTAAATCAGATGAGCAGCATCTCCATGTTTTTTTAGGGTACCTATATGAAAAAAATACCAATCTATTGTTGTAGGCGGCTGGAAATTTTAGTTGCTTTTTGGGGTCAATTGTGGTACCAAAACTTTTTTAGAGGTTAGCGCCGAGCGATTACTGTGAGGCGCTAGAAAATAAAATTTTGAATTTTTGGACTCTGAAAACCCCCAAATTGTATTATATGGCGAACATTTGGGTGGGGGGCGCCCCTCCCCCCGCCCAACCACTATCCTTATTTTTCCCGCCGTCCGACCATTTCAGGGGGGGAGGGAAGGCGGCCGCCTCCCAGCCCCCCTGGCATAGGTGAGAACGGTCGGGGAAGCTAGGGTGGGAGGTTACCCGGGGTAAATCGAATTTTGAATTCTAGGAGGGGGTTCCAGGGGGCCGGAACCCCCTAGTTTTTTAAGGGGTGTCGATCCGGGGTGCGAAATTTTGAAATCTAAAGGGGGGTCAGGTGGGGTCCGGTGTCCAAAGCAAACAGTTTTAAACCATAATAACTTTAATAATTGTTCTTTTTAAAGGATAATACTACATTTTATTGAATAAAAAGCGATATTCTGGTATAAAAAGGGTGTAAAAGCAGGAATATGTGATGAAAATTCACGTTTTTGGAAGAAAATTTAGTATAAAAAAGCACCTAAATTATCCCGAGGGGAAGGGGGGGGGGGTCAGATTTCAAATTCTAGAGGGGGTCAGGGGTAAAAAATTCGGAAATTTGGATGGAGGGAGGGCCCTAGATTTTCGTCTAGGGGGGTCCCAAAATTTCGAGGGTAGGGGAGGGGGTGGACCACACCCTGCCCTCCCCCTTTTTCACCTATGCCCCCTGGTTACGTCTCTGTGCTCAGGTAACCTTTAAAGCACTTTATCATTATCAAAAGGTATTTTTGTGCTCATAGGTATTCCAAAAAATGCTTTATTTAGCGCAGCACGCTACCTAATTTTAATGTTACTGGTAAACTGGACTCTTGCTCTTGCGCCCTTGGCAGGCCTCTTTCAGGCGAAGTTACTCTACACAGATCAGAAAAGCCGCTCAAGAGTATAGAAATACAACTTATTCGCGTTGAAACCTGTGGAGGAGAAGAAGGATACACGCGCGATCCTACCGAAGTAAAAATTGGCTTCAAAATTATTCTAACCGGTCAAAACAAGTCATTTTTAATTCCTTTAAAACCTATTAAATTCTTGTTGAATTATACTTTTTACGCCATTACTGTATGTTGTTACAAAAGTTTTTTTTGATTTTGAGTTTAGTTACCTTTTAAAAGAATTTTTCCTGATTCTAAATCGTGGCAAGTCAACTTGTAAGTGGTTATGTATAATACCAACCGTGATAGGGAGGTGCTCAAATCTTGAATCAGCTGACAGGCTCTCTTCCCGCCTAAATTTAGGATTACCAGAACCAGTTCTCCAATAATGGGGCGAGGGGAGGTCCTACTACTTAAAACACTAAAAATAAAGCTTTACGTGTGATGATGGCATAGTCAAATCACTGTTCTTAAAATTTCCCACTGATGCTTACACTGATCTTTCTTCTCCTTTAATTTTAATAGGGTTTTACATTAAACCCTTTTAGGTTAGTTAATTTAGTTGGATGGTTAATGTTTTATTAACAAGTTTTTAAAGTGTTTCCAACAGTTTCATTCATGTTTCTGTGGAGGCTATTCTAAACATTCGGCTGTTTACGTTATTTAAGAATTTTTCTAAACTTCCTAAATCCATGTAGCTGCGCACCTATAATACCCATTAAATTTTGGGATTACTGTAGACATCTCCAAATATCTCCGTATCTTAAAAATTTGAAGGGTATCACGTATCAGTATTACAAAAACTAAAAGAAGTTTTTGTGATCATATTTTTTTAACTTTTACTTCCAACCTTTGGTTGTCATCGCCAACCAACCCCATGGTTTAACTACTAATTTTTTAATTTAAAGCTAAAAAACCGCCCTGCAGATTTTTAGAGATAAGATAGGTTCCCTAATACATAAGCGCGGCAAAGGATTTAAAAAATTTTCACCTTGGGTCAACCATTCCCCTCCCCCAGGACCCTTTCCTGGAATTCAAGATGCAATTTACACCAATAATCATCTACTTCCATAGCTGCCGGGACCGTGCTTACGTATTGAAATAACCCATTTTTGCTTATCTATAATCCGTCCGTATTTTGACCCCTTAGGATGTTTAGGGGGTTGCGAATTGCCACCATAAGTGCGTAGGCAGCCTACAGCCTAGTCTTGATTTTAAAAGCTATACCCTACCCTCAGAATTTTGAGGGGGGGGCGCATATCAAAAATTAAAATGTATCTTCCAGTCAGGTACGTACGTAGCCAGAATTTCGGAAAGGGAGGGGGTTGCTTTGCTTTCGGTACAAATTTTGGAAAGGGGGGTTGCATTCCAAATTTTAAAAATACCGTAAAAACGACATTAAAAAGTAGCAAAATTTTTCGCGCTGCGCGCTGGATTTTGAACTGGTCTAACCTGGGTCGACCCCTCCTAAAAAACTAGGGAGATACGGACCCCCTGGGCCTCTCTCCTAACTTTCAAAGGGCCATTTGTCTGGGGTAGCTACCCATTCTTATGTATGTACATATTTAAAAAAAAAAGTTTCGCCTTCAACGACTGGGGACTCCCCCTCCCCACAGACCTCCAGCTGACGCTTCGCATCCCTTGACGCCGTTACGCGGCGCCGCTTCTGTAACATGTATTTGTCATCCCCAGACCTCCCCAAATGAAATCCTGGCTACGCCACTGCAGCTATAATAACCACTTATCCGCTCACTCCTAAGGCTCATTTTCTTTCCCCCAAAACGCTCCTCCCAAAAATAAATATTGGTTCCGTTACTAAGACAAAAAAAGGGCTAATATTTTTGACTCCACAAGCAGGACTGCAGTTCCTAAACTCTTGGGGTAAATTCTCCCCCCCCCTTAATAAGGGGTAAATTCTCCCCCCCCCCTTAATAAGGGGTAAATTCCCCCCCCTTAATAATGAAGCGTGCAATTCGACGTAGTTTTTTCCTTTTTTGTTATTTTTATTGTAAAACGTTAAAAATTGTAGTATTTTACTCAAAATTCAGGATTTATTGCAGTATAACAGTTTGTAGTTATGTAAAAAATTTTCAAAAAAAGTCTGGGAGAGTTCTGGAAAAGCTCAGGGAGGGTATTCCGCCTTGAGCGCTGGAAACCCTGAAAATTGTTCCCTTCCCCCCCCCTGGCCACGCCCTTGATTCCACTATCCCATTTTTAGCGTTTTATATACTGGGACCTCCTAATTTGAAAGGGAGGGGTCTCCGAGTCCGAGATACTGCAAATTTTTATGCGGGTGTCCGGCATACCCCCAAACCATACATGGGCAAGTTAGTCCGGAGTGGAAGGGGTTAAACCCCAAATTAGGGGTGGTGTTAAAATCTGGAAAATGCATTTTATAGACCAGTTTTAAATCTAAAGGGGGGTCAGTAGGGGTCCGGTTTCAAAAAAGTTATTTTAAATCATCGATTTAAGTTTTTTAGCATTAATGTGGAATTTTATACACCAAAATAGGCTTTTTATGTATAAAAAGAGCACAAAAATACTTTTTTCACTACAAAAACATCTTTGTAACATTAAATTTTAACCCAGATTTATGCCCAAAATTTGGCTTTCGAAGTGGGGAGAAGGTAGATTAAGAATTCCAGAGGGGGTGGGATGTCAAAATAAAAAAATTGAGAGAAGGGGGCCCCTAGATTTTTTCCTAGGCGGATGGGTACAAAATTTCGAGGCTATCTATATGGTCATTTATGGTTATTATAGTTATGTATGGTTATACCCATACATGGGCAAGTTGGTCCGGAGTGGGGGGGTTAAACCCCAAATTAGGGGGGTTAAAATCCAAATAGGGGGGTTAAAATCCGAGAAACGCAAAATACCCATATCGTTTTTCGATTTTGAAGGAAAAATAGGTAAAAAACGCTAATTTTAGGTCAAAAAGTCCTTTTTATTGCATTTTTGAGTTTTTTATTGCTTAAAACATTCATTTTGACCCATACATGGGCAAGGGGAGTTAACCCCCCCCACCGACTTCTGAGAAGGGGGTTTACCCCCCCCCCACTCAGAAGTGGGAGGGGGGAGAAAAGGTTAACCCCCAATTTTGGGAAAATGAAGAAAAAAATGTCTTTAAAATGACTTCTAACTGCCTCTAAACTTAAGTTTTGAGGTCAAAATGAATGTTTTAAGCAATCAAAAACTCAAAAATGTAATAAAAAGTACTTTTTGACCCAAAATTAGCGGTTTTTACCTATTTTTCCTTCAAAATCGAAAAACATTATGGGTAAAATGCACTCCAAAAAAAAACGATATGGGTATTTTGCGTTTCTCGGGTTTTAACCCCCCCCCCCCTCAAACTCCGGACCAACTTGCCCATGTATGTTTTGACCTCAAAACTTACGTTTAAAGGTAGTTAGAAGTCATTTTAAAGACATTTTTTTCTTCATTTTTCAAAAATTGGGGGGTTCACCTTTTCTCCCCCCCCAATCTCCCTCCCCGTGCCCATGTATGGTTATACCCCCAAAAAACTCGGTTACTGTCGACACCTCCCCCCTCCCAAATTTGGAGGTACCCGGGACATCCCCCCTGTAATTTATAGAGGTCCTAGTATAGTACTAAAAACCCTAAAAATGAGTATTTAAGGTATACTCTAAAAAAAATTTTTTGGGACATCTCTCAAATTTGGGGGTCGGGTTTACTCCTCCCCCAAAATCCGGAAGGCTGTCAACCTATGGGTGGGATAAGTTCAAAATAAAAAAAATTGAGGAGGGGGGGGTGAAATTTCGAAGTTAGGAAGGTAGATAAAAATAGAAGCTATTGTGCTGCCCTGCGCTCTTATGCTCTCTTATGCTCCTTACTCACTAAAATATAAAATTTTGTATGCTCAAATTTCCTAACTTTTAAAGGATATTAAATATTCTAAATTTTGCTGTTTTTTAGATTCAAACTTTGCAAATTGCGGATGGCGACATCCCCAGAGGAGCATCTGTGCCCATTTACATGGTCTTTCCACGACTTTTTACTTGTCCCACGTTGGAGACGCCGAATTTTAAAATTGAATTCGAACTTAACTTAATTGTAATTTTTGAAAATGGACACCTTGTAACGGAAAATTTCCCTTTAACTTTACACCGGTATTAGTGTTAATTCGACCGTATTGTACTTCATTATGCTGTGATTAAATTAGAAACATTTCATACTATTTTATATGTTTTTACGAATAAAATTCTTCATAATTCGGCATTATTCTTACTTGTTTATTATTGGCTTTCCATTGCATGTTACAAGACAGTCACATTCGTAGCTTTAAAATAAGTTTTGATGTTCTTTAATACACCAATCCTATAAATGTAGCTTTTTTTGTTCTGTTGTTGTTGTATTGTATTGTATTTTATTTCGTCTAAGCAGGGTCACACATAAGCAATAGACACATTGCACTGATTTTGTATGCACCACGAAACAGAAGACTAGTAATAATATGAAATACACTAAACGAAAAAGTCAGGCCACCAACCGCTTTTGTCCCATTAGGATTCGCGACTCCCATGGAAGATAA
>JASAMX010024912.1:0-17190 GCA_030248175.1 Microlaimidae sp. YZB2_3
CTACAATGTGTAAATAAATCATAAATGTGTTATTGGTACGGGTACAGTAGCGGAGGTAATCATTGAATTTTTTCCTTATTGTTCTTTAATTTAGCGAATCCTTTGTTCCATATGGGTCAATTACCCATGGGTCGTCATTGCGGACAACCCCAGTGCACTCATCCGCATTGTCTTCCGTTGCTCCAAGAGGAAAAGAGGCAACGTCAGCGTCGCCTACAGCATCTGCAAGAAACACGGGCCGGGGATCTCCCTCCACTTTGCCGGAACCTCGCGATGTTTGTCGATCGTTCAGGTCCCAAACCTCCGGTAGTGCTTCGAGATCCTGACGAGCAGCACCCGTTGCTGGTCCCGATCGAAGCGCACAGACCCCGACCATCCAACGCCGCTTCGGCGTCAGCCAATACCATTCCCAGTCTTGCAGCGTCTGCGGAAGAATCCACCCAGGCGGAGGCCACGACCTCTCAGGTCTCTGCGAGTACAGCGAGTTTCTCCCAGAACCCTCAACCGAGTCGCGCTCAGATCATACGCCAGATCGCGACTGACCTGACAGAGGAAGAGATGGACGCTGGATCCTTCTACGACAATGATGATGATGAAGAAGGGTCCCCACAATATATGGATGAACAAATAAAAATTCTCTTCCCTCTGTCGCTACAAACACTAGTCTTCTGCAGTACTCGCTATTTACAAACACTCGTCTTTATTTGCTACTTACTGTTTACAAACATTTTTTTAAGAAGAACAATATTTTTTTCAAGTGATACAGACTTTATTATTCTTGCTAATTATTTAAGCTAACCGCCACCGATACCTCTGATACTTACCGATGATTGAACTTACTAATTACGTGTATTTTTACTTGTCATACCTGTATTTTTTGTGCCTTACTACCGTATTGTGATATAGTATTTTGTGTACTTCTACTAGTTTTTTTGTGTTTTTGTAATTCTTACTCGTATTTACTTTGTATATGTATGTGTAATTGTCTTTGTGTATATTTAGTTAACAGAGGCGAGAAATTCACCTAAGGTGTTCAGCCGCTAACTGCTAACACCGCGTCATTACAAAAAGGGTTTTTCTTTTCGTAGGTAAGGTGCTCCGCTAGAAACTGCACATCTTGCCACTGTCGGTATGCTTCCCTTAGCTGGGGACAGCTACGGACTGGTGGGGGAGGTGTGGCGGATAGCGTTGAGCAGTTTAGGGTCAATTAAATTAACAACATTAATTCATTCTTAAGTGGTCACTACACTCGCGTTCAAACACGTTTTCATTTCAATTTAAACATTTTTAAAATATATTAATGTACGCGCTGTAATCAAATTACAGTAGCCCGCGCCTGTCGCCGCGCGTGTCAAAACAATCGCTTATAGCAGCATGTGCGCTCCACGCGGTGCGTGGGCCCAGTGGGTTCCGTAATTATTGTTTTGCGCTTTATTCTTTGTGACCAGTCGTACCCACCTGAATTGGAACCCCTTTGTTGGCAGTCCCGGCATAGGTACTTATATTTTTACCTTATTTATATTCAACGATTTTCCCTTGAGATGCCAACCGCTGTAGTTGGCCTCGGCCAACTTAGGTAAGAACTGTGTGTTAAGTGAGGAATTCACAGTGGCTGTCTGTGGATTCTCCTTTGAGATTAGGCGACAATTACGAAGTGCATTGGTGGAGTGGCCACAAACTGGTACAGGTATTTTATAAAGAACTTTGCACGTGGCATAACCTACCAACTTAATTGGTAGTCATTTTGTTTAAGTTAGGAGGTTACATAAACCCTCGGTGGTGTGTCGTCAAGGACACCCACCGCTTTTGTAAAAAAATATCGTTTTATTTTTCAATCGGGTAAATTTCTAAAAATCAAGTATTTAAAACATAATTCAAATCAAAGCCTCTAACTAAATTAGAAATATTAAAATTTATTTGTTTTTCTAACTTTAAATTGTGTTCTCTAAAACGGCTAAAAACATAGCCTTAACGCTTTTTAAACGTTCCTAAAATTTAGCCTTAGCTCGCTCAGTCAACCAATAGTTGCTCAAAATGTGCTATAAACCAACACTGTTCTTTTGCTCGCCGCAACGCGGTCTGTTTACTCGCGTAAATTAACCATAAATAAACTCTTTGTGTAAAGTGTTGTGTAACCTCTTATCTCCGCAATTAATCTAACTGCCAACGCAGCATCTAATCCACAAAACACGTAAACTAGGCACTCACTGCGTTCAAACAAACTAAGCTTAAAACCACAACCAAAACATTCAGCACAATATCCCACACGACACATTGGAACCACGGAACTCGAACCTTAACCCAATCCCTCACTTTTCCCCTTAACGAGACGTTAAAAATTACACTAGTAATTTTAATGTTTCGTTGAATACTAAACCCCACGACGAGATCCGCCCCTGTATTTATGCTGTTCTTTTCCCAGTTCGGTAGCTTCATATTTTCCAAGCACACCGTGGCTGAGGTCTTGAAGTAACTTTTTGTAGGACTTGAGCAAAGCTCGAGTCTAATATCATTATTCATTTTCAACCCCGTTACTTCAAGGTTTCAGTTAATAAATTACCTCACTGAAGCTACCAAGCCCAACGAACTAATCGTGCATTACAACAATTTGCTGAAACTTTTTGTAGAAGTCTGACACCATCAGACTTCACAAATTAAGCTTTCAAAATTGTACTGGTATTTTTAATGTTTCATACCAGTCCCTTACCCACCGCTGGTTAAGCCAACGCTAACCTTTATTTCTCTTCCAATATTCGGAGAGATTCGTTCAAGATTTTAGTCCTCACTTTTTGAAGGAGCGAGACCATATCGCTCTTACTTTTCTGCCCCAACACGGTAATGTTTTACCATATTAATTAATATAAAACAGTATTTTCCTAAATTGGATATGGTCCTCGTTCAGCATTTGGCAGCACATCGGATATATCTCGTCTACTTTGTGGAAAATATTTGAAAAGGAATTCTAAAAGAATTCCTCCTTTTCTCAACCTTCCCTACCGTAACCCAACTCTGTGAACCGACTTGACCCCCCGGTCAAGAGGGTGGTCATGTGTCTCCTCCCTTTGCAAGGTTAAACACTACGGTCAAATCGTGCAAACTTCTTTATTGTGTATTAACCGGCTGAGCCGAATTAAAAGAAAAGTACAGCATAGAGCCTTATAATAAGTGCGATAAGTAATCCGTGTGTACCGGGCCGCAAGATCATCAATTTACCGGCTTGACCCTTGTGCGCCCGCTACACTAGTAGCACTATTGAAAATCATTGGAACATAGTAATATCCAAAATCGATGAAGCTATCAAAAAATTTGTTGCAATAAGAACCAAAAGTAAAAAAAGCAATATTCATTATCCAAAATACATTGAAAACATTAAATCAAAAAAGAAAAATTTATGGAAAAAAAGATTTGACCCTGTTGCAAAAGTGGTGTATAATAGACTTAACAGAGAATATCGAAAAAAATGGCAAAATTTATGGTGTCTAAAGAACATAATATTTTAAACTCAAATGATAAAAATAAATTTTTTCAATATGTCAAAAATTTAAGAAACAACAAAAGTGACATAGCTCCCATTTTAGACGTAAATAATCAAATCATAGATGACACACAAGGAAAATGCGAACTATTTAACTCTATTTTTAGTGGAAACTTTACTAAAGATAATGGCATAAATCCAACTCTAAATTCCGAAGTTTTAAATAATCGATCTTTTTCAACCCCAAATTTACAGCTGAAATCGTATTGAAGGCACTTAAAAAGAAAAAAAGCAAAAAAAGTAAAACTCTTGATGGAATTCCTGCTATTTTATTTCGTAAATTAGCCAATAGTCTGGCTGCTCCCTTAAAAACAGTTTTTAAAGTGTCATTTTTTACTCATAATTTACCTCCTAGCTGGCTAACAGCCTTAATTATACCAGTATATAAAAAAGGATGCTCTAGTGATCCCGCTAATTACCGTCCGATTTCTTTAACCTGTATAGCATGCAAAGTCATGGAGTCTTGTATTTATGAGCAACTAATTCATTATTTAAAAACAAATAATCTAATCACAAAAGATCAACACGGCTTTCTGAAAAAACTATCAACATGCTCGCAACTTTTAGAGTCTTTAAACGATTGGTTTAAACCTATAAAAAAATTATTGATACAATATACATTGATTTTAGCGAAGCCTTTGACACGGTTTCTCATCAAAAACTGCTGTCTAAGCTAAAGTCATACAGAATTTCTGCTGATCTTTTTTGTTGGATTGAAACCTTTTTATGCTTTCGCACACAAAAAGTTATTATTGAAGATTGCTGTTCAAGCTTTAGTAAAGTCTCTTCGGGTGTTCCCCAGGGCTCGGTTTTAGGCCCTTTGCTTTTTTTATTATTTGTAAATGATATACCACAAGAAATTCCAGATGTTAAATGTAAGCTTTTTGCCGATGATATCAAGCTCTATCACATTAGAAATATAAACGAAGATAATAAGATATTACAAGAAAGTTTAAATAAACTCATTTCTTGGTCAAATAAATGGCAGCTTAAAATCTCGTACCATAAATGTAGAGTAGTTTACATGGGGTTTAAAAATCCGAAAATACCTGTTTTTATAAACAACTCCCGTTTGAATGAAAACACTGAAGCACGAGATCTCCAGTTAAACATTTCAAACTCTCTTAAATTCTCTAGTCATTGCAGTTTTATAGCAAAATCAGCTTTTAAAACATTAAACATAATTTTCAGATGTTTCAAAACTAAAAACGTGGGTGCCTTAATTGCAGCATTTAAGGCATACGTTAGACCAATACTGGAGTACTGCACTCCAGTATGGGCTCCATTTCTTTTAAAAGATATTGATTGTATCGAGCAAGTACAGAGAAGTTTTACCCGACGTTTGTTTTTAAGATGTGGCTTAAACTGTAGAAATAACTATGTTGAGAGGTTAAAATATTTAAAGTTAGAATCCCTTGAGGAGCGAAGAATTCATTTTGATCTTAAATTATGTTTTTCAATTATAAATAATCTTACCGATCTTTAATTTTCAGAATTTTTTGAATGGGGAGATTATATCGGTCGCAACGACCATAATTTAAAATTAAAAGTAGCGCGTGCTAATAAATCCATGTATTTTAATTTGTTTCCTCTAAGGGTAGCAAGATACTGGAATATGTTACCACAGGTACCAAACAGTACATAGTCAAAATATAAACAGATTTACAAAGAGCATGAAAAATTTTTGTTTTAATTCTATTATTTAGTTTGATAGGTACATGTGAAGCAGCCTATATATGGCTCTGTGTATCCTTCCCTTTTTTTATAACAATCCAGTATGTTGTTCTAAGACATTTTTATGTATATTACATTATTTTTATTCTTTTTTTAATCTTTTCAGTGTATGTGTAACACATATTGGTGTTTTTTAAATGTTCTTAGATTGTAATTACTATGCTGGTTTGTTCTTTAATAAAAGGTTTTTCATTCATTCATTCAAAGTCTAAAGGACAAAATCAAAATTAAATTTCCAAACTTGTTCATACTTCGTTTAAACTACCTATTCAAAAAACAAGTCCAAGGGTATTTTTAGACAAGCCAAAGTTGTCTTTGGACAATTTCGGAGGGTTCTTGTTTCAACGAAAGCTTCTTTAAATACTGTTTAAAGGACAGTCCAAAGTGTTCAAAACTTTCCAAAACACAAATTAAAACATGTCAACTTATTTTTTCAACTTATTTTTTCTGTCTAAAAATATCATTTTTGGGTTGTACAAACAGAAGACATTTTTGGATTGTCAAAAGGACACATCTATCGACCAAAGTCACATGGGAGATATTCGTGTGTGGAAAATAGAAACTGTCGAATTACCTTGATTTTCTATTGGAAAACCGCGCAAAAATTACTCAACGTACTTTTACTGAACTGATAATCATACGGAACGGCCAATCAACTGCGTGCAAACCGTATCGTATGGAAATTATTCCTTTTGTGATTTTGGTCGATTGTCCGAAGGACAAAATTGGCTCGTTCAAAATTGTCAATTGGAGATTTTGAACGAAGTATGAACAAGTTTAACTTCGGTTTCTAGAAAACCGCGCAATAAAAAGAAACGCACTAATAAAAAATAAATATTACTATTATTAATAATATACTTAACATTTTGTCTCAAAATACGGTGGCGCCTTATGATATTTATAAAACACTTAATGCTATATAACTAAAAAATTTTACAATAATATTAAACACATTCAAATTCAAACGGATTATTAGATTAAATTAGGCGTTAAAGCAATGGCGTCGTATAGATTTAGGAATAAAAATAACAATAAAATTAAGTCTGGTGTTTAATTAAAAAATATTTATGTTAAAACTGTATTCATTAATAAAGGGCTAGATCTTATTAAGTTTGATAATTTATTTAAAGATAGAAGCCTAATCTCCATATTACCTATCAACTTAAGTAAATGTGATAACTTTAATATTGTTTACACGTATTTACCAAGCATTGGTACTTATTTTTGCAATCCCAAAAATTTTCTAAAAAATCTTTTAATTTGGTTAAATTATCTAATTTACTTAATTCTAATTGTGAATGTGTTCTTTCGGAATTTTGCGACCCGGTTAGTAAACATATTGTAACTGGTAATTTACAGTTGGTTTATAATCCAATTTTAAAAAAATTATTTAGTTTTGGCGCTAAATATAGATTACCTAAACCTCTTAATTGGGACGAAGTTAAAGTAGCCACTGATAATTGTATAGACAATCTTATTGTAACAAAAAATTTAGAATTACTACTGATAATTTTAATAATTTTAGAAAAAGAACTTGTACATTAATTGCAAATCGCATTAAATTCTGCGTTAAAAACCGGTTTGATATTTCTTACTCTGATCGACTTTATGACGAAACTGTTATAAAAAAACATATAAAAAAATCACACGATAAATTTGTGGTTTCTTCTATTGATAAGGCTAGCAATAATTTTGGTTTTATTTTCAAAAAATATTATGCATTAGTTATTTGTTATGAAATTGGAATATATTTTAACACAAACACTAGCCAGTTAAATCTTCATGAAAACAAAGTCTATATAAAGTGTTAACTGTAGTTTGAAAAATATTATTGATAAACACGTGCAATTTACAAGACAATTTGGTTCTGGAATTGATAAAAATCAGATGTGTTTACCATTGCTTTTTAGTATTCCTAAGTTTCATAAAAATCCTATTAAATTTAGACACATCTCTGGTGCTAGTAAGTGCAGTACTAAAATTATATCAATCTTATTAAGTAAAATTCTAAAATTTTTTGAAATCATTTTAATAATTATTGCACGGTTTTAAAAGATAAAATTGGTTCAACATATTGGTCTTTTAATAATTCGTTGGAATTTATTCATAAAACTTCTAATATAAATAAAGTATCGAATATTTTTAGTGGCGATTTTAGTACTCTTTATACTAGCTTACCTCATGATACTGTTATAGCAAACCTTACTGGTTTAGTTAATTTACTATTTGGTAATGCAAATAAAAAGTATATAATTGAAGCTATAACAAATGTTATTATTCAGATATAAATACAACTCGAGATAATTTGTGTTTCACAATAGATCAAGTATTAGTATTAATCAATTTTGTTGTTAAAAATTCTTATATTTTATTTGCTAACGAGATATTTTGGCAATGCTCAGGTATTCCTATGGGTTCAAATAGCTCCCCACAAATTGCAAATCTTACCTTATCTTTTATAGAATTTAGTTATTAAAATCCATTGCTAGAAATAGAATTAAAACTAAATATACACTTAAATACATAGACGATCTGCTTAGTCTTAATTATAATAAAAATATTTATCCTAACGACTTGCCGCTTTCCGATAAAAGCATTTCAGAGAAAACAGTCAATTATTTAGATCTTCAAATGGTTATTAATAATGAATGTAATATTGATTTAAGTGTATTTAACAAGACGGATAAATTTAAATTTAAAGTAATTCGATATATTCGAAAATCTAGTAATGTTAGTTGCAAAATAGGTTTAAATGTGTTTTTCACAGAACTTGTTATTATTGCGCGCGTTTGTTGTAAAATTGATTTTTTCTTGGCCAAAATTCAAGCCTTATACCTGGATTTTTTACAATTGAGCTTTAATAAAAATGAGCTTTACGAACAATTAAAAAGATTCTATGTTAAATACAAACCTCTTTTTACTAAATTTGGTATTTATTTTACAAACACTTATAAAAAATTTTATATCAATACATTAGGTAATTTATTAATTTTCTTTAACGAATTAAATTTAGCTAAATTCAGTAAATTTTACACAATTAATACATTTATTAAAGTTAAGCAAAAAAATTTTTGCATTATGTAAACATATCCAAAATCTATTTAATTTTTTCATAATGTATATTTTTCCAAAAAAATTTTTAAAATCTTTTTATATTTCAACATATAACTCTGCTTAGCTTTTGCTAAGTAGTTGCTTTTGTCTCTTCATGCAGCTATAGCTCCATGATTGTTTATATATTATTATAATTAATTAATACCTTGTATAATAAATTTATTACTTTGGGTTAATCTGGTTATTTAAACTACTTTTATTTTTATATTTGAACTCCAGTATCACTGTGTCAAATTTGTATGTAAATTTCTCTGTATCAACGTTTTTATACCGTTTTTTACGCAAAATATCTGTTTTTTCTTTCTCGTTACTAAAAGTTTTTATCGGTTTTTGCGTTAAATTAATATAAGTGTAAATTTAAGTTTATCTTTATATAACTTTAATTTTTTTAGTATGTTCGGAATGGACGGTTGATAATGGAAGTCGCTTTACAAGACCTACAACCTAGGAGCAGTAAAAAAACCGATAGGTAAGGAGAAGGATAACAGGTAAAAGTGTGCTTGTTTTTAAGTTTAATTTTAATTTAATTTAATAATAATTCGCGTGTAAAAAATTTTTGTTATTGTGTAGATGCGCGTTTCCCTTTAAACTTAGGCGTCGGTATTTGCTGATGAGCCCCGCTTTCGCCTCAGGTTATTGGGGATGAAAAAATGCGTCTGAATTTAGGGGCGAAACGTATTTTTTCATCAGATGTTTAAATTTATAGTTATAATGCGCGTTTATAGTACTGCGTTTTATTTCATATATTATTATTATTATTTGCGTGGTTAATAATTTTATTTTATATTATTGTTATAGTCAAAAGGTGTTGGGTTATTTTTACGTTCTTCCCACTTTTTTCCTTTTTTCTAAAAATTTTCTTTAGACTTTTTCCATTGAACAATTCACTTAAATCGTTTTTTTTATGAAGAATTCATTTTGTGGCATTTAAAACTAATAATAAAAAATTTTGCGTAAAATTATGTAGTTAGAATGTTATTATAAACAAAAATCAGTGTTAGTAAAATCAATAAAATGTTTATTACTTTCAATAAACGTTTTATTTATTGACTTAAAAGGAAAAATTTATGAAACTTTTTTCACTTATTTAAACACAAGACAGTTAAAATAAAATATAGTGTAAGAGTAAAAGTAACAGCCGGTTTAAACAAGAGCGACAAATGACAATTCGTTTCGCTCGCGTTCATACCCTTTTATTATCACTTGTCCCTGCGGTGTGAACTTGTTGTCATTTGTCACTTGACTCAAGTGTGAACCAGGCCTTACGTGTACCTTTAATGACAAAGAAAGGTGAGTGAGTCCGAGCAACCCGAGGGCGTTCGGGACCGCATTGCTCGCCGGAGCTATTGCTAGAACTCTCAAATTCTTCCTGGTATTCAGTTCCGCGAATAAATTCAAAACCTCAGCGGTTACCGCCCCGGCTGAAAAGGCCTCTTCCACGATTTTCACCGACGTCAACCGCTCTAAAACCGGCAGATACACCAAACCCCCGTCCGCGATTTTGTTCACGGCCAATTCCAACGTCGCCAGTCGCTGGCAGTTGACGATTAGATTGTGGAAAAATATGGGTCGAAGGGAAATCCTCCGGGCCGCCAGGCTAAAGCGCTCCAATTCATGCAGACAGCTGACGAAATGGACCAGATCCAATTGTTCCACGACGTTGTAGTCCAACTGGAGCTCCAGATCTCGGACGGATGATAAGGAGAAGCCGGATTCCAGAATTTGCCTGGTCGCTTCGGCGTTTAGGGGATGAATGAAGAGTTTTTGTAGCTTTGAGCAAAAGTCTATACAGTAGGTAGGTGATATTCTATTCGGACTTTTAAAAAGCTTAGCGTTTATTAATAAGAAATATATTGGTAATTGACTTTGTACCACGAGATTTGGCTTGAAAAGAAATTTCATATTATAAAAAAATCTATTAAAACATTTTAATTACACACTTTAAAAAAATTAACCCAGCTCTCCACCTAACAAAAAAGTAAGATGTTCACATTTTTGGTATAAACACCTTTTTTCTAATTTAAATGCAAATTCTTTTAAACATCTAACTAATTTGATCAAATAAATTACAGTCGTTTTCTTTAATAGTACTTAGTGACAGTGTGGATTCAAATATCCCCATCCTTTCGGTTAAAATTCAGAAGCTATAATCACTAAATCTATTTGTTCCTTGGGCTTAATCTTTATAACCTACTCAATTTTCGTTGATATTTTGTTTTCACTTATAAATACTTCTCAATTAGTAAATGGTAAATTCATTTATTTACTGGCTGCTTTTAGTCATTTAAATATTTAAAAGTCCAGATTTGCAAAAAAATCCGCCAAAAGATTTAAAGTTTAAAACGCTTAGGATGTTGTGTATATTCTAGTTATGACACATATGAGTTAGTTTAACACACCGATTTTCAAAATAGCGATTTTCTTGAAAAAGTCTAACGATTTATAAAATAGCGATTTTCTTGAAAAAGTTTATATACTTTGAGTAATGAGTTCAGATTCGCTTAGGTTAGTAATGGAAAATCACCAAAAAATCTGCGGATTCTTGGCCAAGGCTCTTCCGTTTGGTAAACCATACACAGCTCCACTAGTCGCTGGGGGTTGGGCAAGAAAAATATATTATCGTCAGCGCCATTGTATCTGCAGTCGAGAATCTGAACCTTTTCCAACTTTTCAAAAAGATTTTTCAGCCCACCAGCATTTTTCCACTGCGACCAGCGCCAGAATCTCAACTCCACCAAACGATCGGCGATATGCAAAAGGGAATTTACAGCCGAATCCGCTTTATCCGACCTTATGCGAAAACCGGACAAATCCAAACGTTCCAAAAACGGGAAACTCCCGAAACTGTCCATATGCGAAAAGTCTTCAACCCGTAATTTTGGCTCTTCCGGTGTTTGGAAGGAAAGTTCAGTTAGCCGGTGGGAGAGAAACTCAGCTAGCCAATCGGCGATAAGTCTCTCGCTGAATATCGGCGGAGGTGCCAAACCGGTTCCGTTTACGTGTTGGCGGTACAAGATATACTGCTTATAAGTCTCCCCATCCAAATGAAAATGGCGCAAAGATTTGAGGTGTATTTGAGCGGCCACCTTCCAGCTTTTGCACACGTGCTGGTTGAGCAAAATTTGCGAAAGTGGCAGAAATTCCGAGATTAACACGACACAGTCTGTGTTCATTTTGATTTTTTTCTGTAAAAAAATGAGAAAAAAAATGAAAATCAAGCAAAAGAGCATTATGGTTAATTTGGTCACTTAGCGAAGACGGCTAACAGGAGAAAACTCCGCAGCTGACTCCGCAGCGGAGTTACCTGGAGTGAAATAACCTTTTTAAGCTTAAGGCTATGCGTTCCTAAGCCTAAGCAAAGCCTTAAAAACAACCTAAACTTTAACAAATAGCTGCGCGAAGAAAGTTTAGGTTGTGTTTAGGCTTTGCTTAGGCTTAGGAAGGCGTAGGCTTAAACTCCGCTGCGGAGTCAGCTGCGGAGTTTTCTCCTGTTAGCCGCAAAGACTGTGAACATTGGACTTTGCAAGTGATATAATGGATGTAAAAGCTTGTTTTAAAACTTTAAAGTGAAAAGATTTTAGTTTTGTGTTTGAATTGTGATTAATTTGTCCAACTTATAGCAAAGCAGTAGACAGCGGCCTTAGCAAGTAATATATAATGGATGTAAAAACTTGTTTTTTTAAAACTATAGAGTGGAAAGATTTTAGTTTTGTGTTTAAATTGTGATTAATTTGACTAATTAAAAGGCAAAGACAGTGGACAGTGGCCTTGCAAGTAATAAAATAGATTTAAAAGCTTTTGTATTTAAACTATGGAGTGGAAGGATTATGGGTTAGTGTTTGAATTGTGATTGATTTGACTAACTAAACGGCAAAGACAGTGGACAGTGGCCTTGCAAGTAATATAATGGATTTAAAAGCTTGTATTAAAACTATGGAGTGGAAAGATTTTAGGTTTGTGTTTTTTAATTTAATTATACAGCTGTATTTTTTAAAAGTTCAGCATGACAGCATGGTGACGAACGGCCTGCCAACGCCAGACTAAATATGCCTGCCGCCCATTCCGGGGAGTGCCTCCTGATATTTTAAAGTTTTTTTTGAATACAGTGCCGTATTCACGAAACATGCGTGCAAGTCCGTAGCCAGGGGGGGGGGATTGGGGGGATTAATCCCCCCCTCAAATTCTGGGAAGGCAAAAAATTTCGTAAGGGTCCCCCCTTTGATTTTTTTAAAAATTTAGAAAAAAATTTTTTTTTCCAAATCACTCTTTAATGTATTAAAGCTATCCAAAATGCATTATTTAAAGTGATTTAGGTTCATAAAAGCTCTTATTTATAAAAAAGGAATTATTTATAATTCAAAACATTAGTGCAGTGAGTTTAAAAATATTGTATTTTTGTTTTGTGTGAAAATATTTGCATAAAAGTGGCAGTATCAAAGAGCGGGAAGTCACGATTCAACCACTTTTTTGGTATAAAAAAGAAAACGTTTTTTAGAAAACGTTTGTTTTTTTTATTAAAATAGTAATAAAATACCTAAAACTATTTTATTTTGTTGTATTTATTTAAAAAAACAACTGAAAATAAATAAAGATTCAGTACTTAAATTTAGGTTTCCTGATGCCTTTTAAAAGCTTAAAATTAAAAAATTTTCCACCCCGGGGGGCATTCTGCTCCCCGGACCCCCCTGACAAGGGGCTCTGCCCCTTGACCCCGCTGGGGGGCTCCCGCCCCCCCCCAGACCCAGCCCACTATTCCTGGGGGCTCCCGCCCCCCAGACCCCCCGTGGGGGCCCCGATAAACCACCTTCCAAAAAAACCCCCCCGCAAATCAAATCCTGGCTACGGCCCTGGTCTTGGCCATGCTGGCGTGACCTGTGGGCAAGCTGGTTTCGTAAATATCAACAGCAGTCGATAGTTTTGAGAAATTTCTGGTTTTTGGTGTGTGTTTAACATTTTAAAATCGGATTCCTGCAAAATACCTTTAAAACTTTAAAATCAAAGTTGCAGCGGTTTAGGTGAGGCATGGGATTACAAGATCTGGAATTCCGTGTATATTGTATAACGAAGAATAACTTGATAAAATTCTTGGGTTGAAAACATTACATTTATTTGGACTGCATGTTAAAAAAACACTTTTATGTTTGCTTCCTCTGTCTAATTTTGGACACATCTTGTTCGGATAACCAAACCCGAATAACTATTTAGAATTTCATATTTAAAAAAAAAAGTTGATGCAATACGTCCGATTTGATAACACTGTTTTATAAACAAAAATAAAAACATTAAAATAAGATCTCACAACATTCGACAATAATATACGAATACTTGAAATCTTATCCCATATTCTATTCTACTATGGATCGATAATATACGAATACTTGAAATCTTATCCCATATTCTATTCTACTATGGATCATTTCAGTTGCAAACGCAAAATTACCCGCTAATACCGTAAGTTATTCACTAAATGATGCGCAGGGTTTTATAGCATTCTCGTATGCAAACTTAATTTTACACACACTTATTCCGCAGCTTGGTGGATAATAACAGGATGACTTGTTCGGAACGTGAATCAACTCGCGTCTCCGCTCGCTCGTCATTTCGAAACCATGACGAATAAGCGAAAAAAACTATGCCGCGTCACTTCCCCAGTATAAAAGCTGATTTTTTTTCTCTAACAGCTTTCGCTCGTCGAAACTGCTACAGCTGGCAACGCAAATAATTCCCCAAAAAAAAAACTAAAAACTCAAAAAAAAACATGGTAGAAATCGTACCGGATGACGAAATCTTAGAAATCTCAAATCGGGGCGCCGCTGGAAAACGCCGGAAATCCTCGGGCAGTTCGGACTCCTCCGCCGGTTCCTACACCTCCTGTTTCAGCCGGTTTTTCCCCGCAGCCGACGACGGGGACGTACCCCGGCGCTACAGCTGGCGCTCCCGGGGTTCCGGACCCTCGTCGTCCTCCGGACCCTCCGGTCCGGATCGAAAGCTTCCGAACGAAGTCTGGACGCTGATTCTCGCCTATTTGAGCGGTCGAGATCTTTGGCACTTGGGCCAAGCGTCCCGTCGTTTCCGCGGGGACCTAATCCTGTCCCACTGCCGTCGCTCCGTTAGGACTTTGAGCGTTTTCCGAGACATTCCGGTGGCGAGACAAATCGGTACCGCGGTGGGCGCCTGGTTGTCGGACCATTACGCTCACGTGGAGTGTCTGGAAATAGCCTTTCCGGGCGCCCGGGTGTCCGGAGATACCCTGGTGGACCTGGAGCGGTTGGCGCGGGAAATGAACCTGAATCAGGAACATTTCCCCCGCGTGGATTCTCTGGTCGTCAAGGATCTACCGCCCACGGACGAAACGGACGATTTCGGAATCACTTTCGGATATCCTCCGGATCTGGTCAAAAATTTTAGCGGGAAATTTAGGGTATGAAACTTCGTTCTTATGGTTGAATTATATCTGACTGACCTCGTAACTTTGAATGCAGACATGAGCGGACCTATTAAAATTGTGCGGTTATGACGTTTTTTTAAACAAATATAAGAACGCAGATTTTTTTTAATACCACATTTTCATAAAATATACAAAAATTTACGAACATTAGCCCTTAAAAACTTTGAATTGAATTGAGTAATTGAACTTAAATTGAGTAATTAAAAAATATTTATTATAATACGGGTTTTCATCTTTATTATTAAACCGCTTTTGTTAAAAAGTTTCAATGGTTTTGTTGTTACATAAAATCTATTCAATACTGCAGCTATCGAGGTCAGCTAAATTTTATTTGCCTATAAGTTTATTGCTTAATGGTAAATCTGAGTTTTTTTTGTGAACAAGTGGTTTTTTTTTGTTTTAACTTTAAATACCTAGTTTTTTGCAAGATATGCATTATAGATAGCGATGTCTCAGTATCATGTGATGCTCTGGAACTGCAGCCATTTATAGCGAAAAAAGCTGCGGTGCTCTGGAGCTTCGCCTTTTAATTGAGTAATTTAAAGCTTATATAAACTTGAAATATTTTCTAAATTATTTTAGTTGCATTTTCAGGACTTTTTTATTGTATTTAATACTATGTTTAAAAAAAATTGCATTTCAAAATAATTCACGATAGTCAAAACCTTCCCACTTAAAAGGAAATTGTTCAGTGTTAAAGACCTTCACAGAGTTATGCCCTTATAAAATCATTTTTAGTCAATTAGGGCTTGGTAAAAAAATGGAGATCTGTCATCCATTGGAGATACATTTTTTCCCAAGCGCTAATTGGCTAAACGTGATTCTAACAGCTCCTCCCACAACCATTCGCACAGAGCAAAACATATATGACGTGATCACGAATACTATATGGCATTTTGAGGGTCCTTAAATCCTGACGTCTTTAAAGCATTACTCTTTATTTATTTATGAAAATAGTGCAAAAATAAAGCTGGAGCTCCGGAGTTTCAGTGAACATTGCTAATTATAACGCATTTATATTACAAATTATCTAAATGCCTTTTCTAAACCACGTTATTCATTAAAATCACAAAGTACATAGTCATTGAACAAATAAAATTGCGAAATTCTCTACCATACCTGAAGATATACATAATTCTGTTTTAAACAATTGAGGAATGTTTTTGTTATTTCAGCGAGTTCATATTACTGGAAGTCCCATCGGGGCTCATAGGTGGTCCTTGTTAGCCTTTCTTCAAGCTCAAACCCCTTGCTTAAAAGAAATCGTGCTCGAGCTAAAAGGTGCAGCCCTTTATCAGGTAAATTCCTGCGTTTTACCATTACAATATATCAAAGCAAAACTACTCCTTTTGTTTTAGAAAAAAAACTTTGGTGAAAAAACTTTTAGACCGCCGCAAAAACATAAAGCGTCAATAAATTTCTAGAAACGTGTCATTACAATGAAATTTTTAGGTCATTTAAAATTTACGTTATTTAAAATATTCACGGAATCAGCTCTTGCTCTCGGCACCAAATTATAAAACTTAATTGAAAAATCGTTGCATCCGTTTTCGAAAAATTCTCGAGAAATAACAAAATTAAAAAACTTTTAATCACTGTAAACCTTAAGGTAAAATAATAAAATGTGCAATTTCTACCGTAAAAATGTGTTTAAAAATAAATTTTTAAATTATTTTAAAAGCCTATTCCAATGATTCAAAAACCTATTAGTATATGAGTCAACAACCCGCGAAACATATTTAATTACGTAAAAGATTTCTAATGTTATTTGTAATGAGTCTCATTGGTTTTTTTTTCTTTGTATTTTTCGATTATGTTCAAGTAAGCATATTATTGTCATACGATGACGTCATGCGTATTTTCATTATTGGCTTGCTTTAAATATTTCCTGGGGAGCAATAGTCATTACCATGAAGTGGTTAAATTCCAAAGATGTACAAGCCAATTTTACTATTTTATTATTTTACTACTTTGCGCGCAGTTTTTAGTTATAAACTATAAGTTTCATGTCAGAACAAAATAAAAAAAAAGATTAAAAATTATTTTTTTATTTCTTTTATTTATTCATTTTATTAATTTTTTTATATCAAAAATGTACAACAAATCAAATGAAGAAAGAAAATACCTACTAAGTGTTTATTATTGTGCGCCTAATTCTGAGCACTATAGTGTCACGTGCTGATTGATTTTATTGGTAGGTCGACAGTCACAGAAACTTAAAGGAGCACTGTCACAAATCAAATTTCTATAACGCCCGAACCGGACTGCTCCTTTAATACCAAACCTACCTAACTCAACTTTGGTATTTAGAGTGCTCCACTACAAGAGCAATACGTAACTAAGTCAAGTACACTACATA
>JASAMX010024913.1:0-12942 GCA_030248175.1 Microlaimidae sp. YZB2_3
CTTTTAGGAGCCTGGGCCGGTCACCAGCTCTTCCAATACAAAAAACTTAACAGGAGTGACCTCGCCCAAATCGCCACTGTCAAGAGTCTTTAATAACTCGGTCACATTCTCTTTTTCCCCTTCGTAGGAATAGCTCTCCGGTAGGCCAAATACAACCAGCATTGACTCATGTTCTCTTTGCACCTCCATGCGCTTAAAATAACTGTCAATCATCGGCAGTAGACGATTCAACACCTTTTCACGATGGATGCCACTAAGTCAGTATTGACACCAGGAGCTCGCTCTTCCTCCATCCCGGCAAATCTCTTCTCTAAGTCCGTCAGCCTTTTCCGGAGGTCTGCATTCTCTGCCTCAAGTCTGGCAATTTGATCATCCTTTGTCTCTCTCGGCATGTTGCAGTGGATGCGATTTTAACGTAGTGGGTAAAAACTTTAACGTAAGTGGGTAAAAATCCTTTTTTGAATGGGTATATAACCATAACAATTATCGATTTGACTTTCGATTTTGACGTATATAACAATTATCAATTTGACTGATCAAAAAGTAAAATAAAGATGTGAAACATCCTTATATCTTAAATGGTACTCTCAGACCTCAATTTTGAGGTTATTTTTTCGATTTAAGTTTTCTGTTGAAAGTTATAAGCCCATTTAAGCCCAAAAATTGCATGTAAATTGCCCAAAGTTTGAGGTATGTACAATTTATTTTGTTAAGAAAAAATTTTTGTTAAGCAACAAAATAAATTAAAAATTATATTTTTACATTTCTATAAGTCTGAAAAATCTAAAAATATTTAAAAATTCGTTGGTTACCTGGACCACCAAAAACATGGACAACATTTTTTATTTGGCTTTAAAACATAATATAAGCTTATTTTTCCCAATATTAGTTATTCTAAGCCTAAGCAAAACCTAAAAATTAAGCTAAATTGTATTTTGATATATTTTCATTTGATTATGTTTTATTGAAGAATTTTAATTTTTTTTAAAAATGAAATTTGGCCCATTTTTAACTGGTTGTCATACAAAAATGGTAGTCACTAGAAAAAATTTTGAACTATATTTGGAGCCACCACACTCTGGGCAATCCTAAAAATATATTTTTAAGTTATTTAATAGCTAAATAAAAATTTTTTTTAAAAACATAAATTGTACATGATACAAAAAAACAGGCAATTTTTGGGCCTAAATGGGCTCATAATTTTTTACAAAAGACTTTATTTTGAAAAATAACGTCAAAAATGATGTATACGTGTCCGATTTGGGGTGTACAAAAGCTCTATATTCATATTTAATTTTTTATGTCAAATTGATAATTGGTACACGTATGGGACTTGTACCATACATGGGCACGGGGGGGTTGGGGGGGTTAACCGCCCCTCCCCAAATTCTGAGAAGGGGGGTTTAACCCCTCCCTTCACTCAGAAGTGGGGCGGAGAAAAAGTTAACCCACCAATTTTAAAAAATGAAGAAAAAAATGTCTTTAAAATAACTTCTAACTGCCTCCAAACTTAAGGTCAAAATAAAAGTTTTAAGCAATAAAAAGGAGTTTTTGACCTAAAATTAGCGTTTTTTACCTATTTTTCCTTCAAAAACGAAAAACGATATGGGTAAAATGCATTCCAGAAAAAAAACGATATGGGTATTTTGCGGTTCTCGGATTTTAACCCCCCCTAATTTGGGGTTTAACCCCCCCACTCCGGACCAACTTGCCCATGTATGGTTTAATTGGTACACGTATAGAACTTGTACCAAGTTTTTAAAATGTTTTTCACCACTTTATAAAGTGAGTGACCAACACTTAAAATTCCAAGTTAAAATTGACCTAGAAATAATGTTTTTCACCACTTTATATCAAGTGAGTTTTTCAAACCGTTTTTTGTGGCGCGTATGATGGGACTTGTACTGTACCGCCAAATTTAATTTTAATAAGTTGTGTTATGTTATATTTAAGGTTAAGTATATTGAATTATATCAAAAAATATTATAAGTATTTTAAAAATTAAATACAATGCCTTCCTAATTAATCAACTAGCATTTTAAAGAAATTTTTTGTGGATTTAAGGCTGTTTTTAACCAGATATGCGTAATTTAGATATTTAAAAAATTTTGTTCAAACTGAAAAAAAAAACCCTAAAAAACCCCAAAAAACCCTATGGGGTTTAAAAAAAAACTCAATCGTTTGAAAAAAACCCCAAAGTTAGGGAGAAATACCCCAACCTAGAAACACTGCCCCCGAGCATTTTTGAAGAAAGAAAAAAAAGTTTTATTTTAACAAATGAAATGTGAATTAAAATTATAGTGATCACAAAACACATACAACATAAAAATGTTTCAATACATATGTAGGTTTGATTTTTTGATTTTTAGGTTTTGCTTAGGCTTAGGAAAAAATAGTTATCTTAAAAAAACACCATTAAATATAAATTAAATTTATCATAAAAATTAAGTTTGAATTTTAGGTTTTGTCTAGGCTCACGAAAAACAGGTTTAAATTATTAAAAGAACTAACCATTCACTAAGTTTTTTTATTAATTTTAAGGAGAAATATAATTTTTTGACTTAGCGTTTATTGTTAAAACAACATTGCTTTGTTTAAATATTATATTGAAAACATTTTTGGTACAAGTTCCATACGTGCACCAAAATTTGATTTGACCGACTCAAAAGTAATTACAAATTGTAAAACATCTTAATAGCACAAATCAAACACGTAGACCTCATTTTTGTGATTATTTTTTGGATTTGAGCTTTTAAAAAACAGTTATAAGCCAATTTGTACCCAAAAATTGTCCTTTTTTGGCATGTACAATTTATGTTATTAAGAAATTTTTTTATTAAGCCTTTAATCGAATTAATATTATGTTTTTTTGTATTACCAAGTGTCTGGCAGTTACAAATATACTTTTATTTTTTTCATCGTAACTACCAATTTTTTATAGTAACCGTTCAAATACCTACCAAATTTTAGTTGTGAAAAAATTAAAATTTTTGAAAAACAACTTATTTTTAAAAAAATCAATTATATTACAATTTTGTTTGATTTTTAGGTTTTGCTTAGGCTTAGTAACAATAAATCGGTGAAAAACTAAGTTTAAATTAGCGTTTAAACTAAAACAAATTTTTTGTCCATGTTTTTGGTGGTCCATGTGACTTTTAAATTTTCAATTTTTTGAAATTTTTTGTGTTTTTTAGACTATTAGCATTGTTAAAACATAGTTTTTAATTCAGTTTCAAATTGCTTAGGTTGCTTAAAAAAATTTAGGTCTAAAATCCACGATAAATGTTATTTGTGAATTTTATCCGATAATTTACTTAAAAAATAACGGTTTTAAACAATCCATTTTTCCGGTGACCACTTGAGTGGGTTGTTCTTGAAGAATGGGTATCGGGCAAAGTCCCAACTGAGGAAAGTCCCAACGTGGAAAGTCCCAACCAATCGATGAATCTCCCAACAGTTCAAATATTAGAAATACGTTTGCAAAACCGGTGTTAAACGCGATAATTTTAAACAACCGAAAATAAATAAATGCAAAAATAAAAACTATACACATATTTGATAGTATTTTAAGCTATTTAGACAATTTACCTTAAATGAATGATAAATGTAATTATGCAATTTTGTAAACGTACTTTCAAAAATGTAAGTTTCCACCCCAATGAGACTTTTTTTTTTGATTTTTGGGTTTTGCTTAGGCTTAGGAACGAATAAAGAAAAAAAAAAAAATAAAGTTTTAATAAATTAAAAAAAACAGCCACAAAATAAAGAAAAAGGCAGCAAACAAGCAAACAAAAAAAAAAAAAACGAAAAACAACCCGAAAACAGCAAAGAACCCGAAAACCCACGAAATAAAGAAAAGCAAAAGCACCCCAGACAAATACTCTTCAGTTTAAAAAACATTTGCAAATAAACACAGAACAAATACTTTTTTCAATAAGGGAGATTATATTAAAAAAAGCTCTGGGGGTGCAATTTAAAATATAAAGAGAAAAGAAAAAGGCAGCATTATAACAGCTAGGCATACATGGCCATCATAGGGAGAATGGAGGGCAGGGTGGTCCACCCTCCCCTAGCCGAATTGGGACTCCCCCCTAGGCGAAAACTGGGGGCCCCCCTCCCCCAAATCCAAATACCCGAACCCCCTCAAGAGAAATCGACCCCCCCCTCTCCTGAGGAAAATAGTACCTCTTATACTAAATTCTCCAAAACGGAATTCATCACATATCATGCTTTTACACCCTATACCAGAAATAACAGAATATATGCGTCATTAAATACAAATTTATTATAAATACAATTTTACTTGATTTTTAGGTTTTGCTTAGGACAAACCCACCTGACCCCCCTTCTATATTTCAAAATTCGCACCCCAGCGACCCCCCCCAAAAAGCGGGGGGGTCTGGACTCCCGGGACCCCCCCCAGAATCAAAATCGATTACCCGGGTAACCACCCCCAGCTTCCCCAACCGCTCACCTATGAGGCCATGAGGGATTCAAGGGGGAGGGGTAAACATTTCCCTAAAAGGGAAGGGTAGACCCCACCCACCACCAGACAGAGGCGGGAGAGACAAGAAAGAAGAGAAAATCCAAGAGACTAAACTCAACACCAATTTAGGAAAGGCCAAACACTATGACGGTCAAAAAAGGGTTAAGCAAAAAGCAAAAAGAAAAAAGCCTAACCAAAAAAGCTTTACATATTTTCAAAAAAAAACGAATGATTATACACTCCAAGAAAACAATATGGGAAAGTGCTGTAAACCCTCCCCCTTCCTCCCACTTCTAGACCAACTCCCAGAAGGCTAGGCACGGGGCCAGGCAGGCTGGCAGCCATGAGAAAAACAAAAACATTAACAAGCACAATACCCAAAATTTTCAATATCGTAGAAAAAAAAACTTGAGGTACTCAGTTTTTTGAAAAAAATTAAAGACAGAAGCAAACAAATAGAGCAAGAGACACCAAAACACAACATATAAACAAAAAAATAAAAAAAAAAAAAAAAACAAATAGAAAGACAAAAAAACATAAAATATAAAAACAAAACACCAAAAAAAAAAAAAAAAACAAAGAACACAAACAAAAACCAAGAGAAACAACAAAAAAACAAAATATATATATATATATATATAAAATATAAAAAAAAAAAAACACAAAAAAACAACCCCGAAAAAAAAAAAGGGGGAAAAGGAAAAAAAAAAAACAAAAATAAAGAATTTAATGCTATATTTTTATTAATTATAGTGTTAATTGACTAAAAACATATTTAAGTATAAAAAGGAAAAACACAAACAAAAACGGAAAGAAAAAAAAAAAACAAAACTCAAGAGGGGAGGGGGCAAAAAACAGAGGGGAGGAAAAAAAAAAGAGGAGAGGGCCCCCGAAGGGCCCCAAAACCAACAGGGGAGAAACCACCCCGCCCCCCCATAAAATGATGTTTGTTGCAAACGTATTTTTGGATTCTGTTGACAAAAAGGGGCAAAAGGGGGGGGGGGACTTTTCACAAACTGTTGGGAGATTCCACAGTTGGGAGATTCACCCTTTTTGTTGGGAGATTGCTCGGAACCGAAGAATGCCCCAAAACCTCTCTGTCCATACTATTAGATGTTCACAAATTTAATTACACGAATGCCCGTTTACCTTGATCAATAGCAATTTTTATTTCCAGGGTTCCTAGAAAATTCATGTTTACATGGAAAGGAAAAATACGTTACTACACCCTGCATATATTTTTCAGACAAATTTACTGCCTTAATTAGAGCGAGCCCTCTCTTAGTGACCCTAATTATGGCAAGTATAATGGCCCTAGTAAGGGCCCTCAGAAATAATCACTTAAATCACTTCACTTAAAATTACTTTATAAGTTTAGTTCAGTTTCCATTTGTTTTTCATATTTTTGTATTAAAAATGAATAAATAAACGCTTCTTAATCTTAGTTTTATTATCTTCATAAAACTTCCGATATTCCCTTATTAAAATTCAAACAGTCACATCACAATTTATTTTTGCAAAAAAAAAATAATCAAACATTTTTTTTCTTAAAAATCTATTTTATTTCTGAAGCGTTTTTTTTTTTACTTTTGGAAATCATTTTTTTTTATTTTCTAAAGGACCTAATAAAAGGGACGCCCTAATAAAGCCATTAAGAGCTCTAATTGGGTCGCGTCTGAAGTTAAGGCAAAGTAAATATGTCCAAGTAATATGTGAAATGAAATTGCATTTTATATATTTTCGGAGATATGATGCGTTCCACTTTTTGTGCTTGCTATTTTTTTAAACAAATAAAGAAATTCATAACAAACTCTTTACCAGTCGACTAGAAAAAGTCACCAGTCGACTCAAAAACGTCAGGAAAATTTTTCTAGTCGACTTATATATAGTTTTTTTTTTTGATTTTATAAATCATGTGGTCAAAAAATAGTACCCAAACAACAGAGTAACGCGCAATATATTTACATATATTGGCGTGGTTTGGCTCTTAATTAACTTAGTTTTTGGAAAACTCATCTTTTACATTACGTCTTTTAACAATTCTTTTTTAACATCTTCTTTACGGAAAGTTCTATTAAACATTTACCTTCGAAAAATTTGTTTTTTGAATACTATATAAGATTGTTGTTTGTTTTTTTCCGTTTTTGATTCGGTTACCCTACTACTGTTACAGAAAGTTTTGTGTTTTTTTGCGTTAAAGCTACGCATGCATCAGGTTTTGTAAAGAAATACTGGCACAAAGTTAGCACCCAAAATACTTTAAAACTTACAATAAACGCTTTAAAATTAACCTTAAACTACATCTTATTATATTTTTATACCAAAAAAGTGCATATTAACTATCAATGGCGAAAAAATTTTTCAAGTAAAAATGCGCTCAAAAGCGTTTTTTTTTTTTGTCATTTCGCAAGATGATATTTCCTATACCATTAAAAAAATTTGGTAATAAAAAGTTACAGAGTTTTTAGGACAAGGTAAAATAAGATTTATCCTCAAAAAAATGTAAATCACTTTCTGATCAAATATTGTGTTTAATATTAATTTTTTATGTCACGTCAGGATTTTTTAAGGATTTGTAAAATGTCATATAATATACGTGATCACATCATATATGTTTTGTTGAGTGGAAATAATTGTAGAGGAACTGTTTTAGCCAAATAACGCTTGAGAAAAAAATTGATCTCCAATAAATAAGAGAACTCCTTTTTTTTTTCTAAGAGCTAATTGGCTAACTCTGTAAAGATATTTAACACTGAACAACTTTCGTTTAAATGGGAGGGTTTTGCCCAACGTGGTATTATTTGGTTTATTGCTGCTCTTTATAAAAAGGAATACATTCATTAAAAGTTTTGATGATTATGTTATAGAATTTTGCTATAGAATTTTATTATAGAATTTTGCTAATGTATTGAATATTTTTCTAGATCACACCGTGTTGGCTAGGTCTTGCGTAAAATATTTAAAACAGTAAAGTATTACAATTTTCATTTTAATTGTATTTGTATTATATAGCAGTTTAATTTAATTTTATATCTAAAGTTAAAATCCTTTTGGCTGCAATTAAGGGCGTAACCACTCGCCGTCAGGAAGGAAAAAAGAATGAACGCGCGAGAATAAAAATAATAAAAAAGTTGTCAGTGGTGATGTAACCAATTATTATTAAGTTGCGTCAGGTGTTTCTCTCCACGTGATATTTTCTCGAAGAACCAGTGGTTACTTTACCACCTACCTATTTTCACCCTGATAGAATTCATCTTTAAGCAGTTTTATTTGATGTATTCACAGTGAAAATTTTTTGCACAAAAAAGTTTACTTAAGAAATTAATTTTCTATACATTTTTCCAATGTTTCACTAATTTTACCAAAAATATATAACATAATAATAAAGGAAAAATATTTGATCCCATATGTTTCTCAGACACGTTCAGTGCTCTGATTATGGCGCGCCCTAATAAGAGCGCGCCCTTATTAGCACACCATGGCCATAATAAGGGCGCGCCCTTATTAGCGCACTTATCGATTTTCAAAAAAAGATTATTTTATAAGTCTGTTTTGTGCGACTGTTATAGCTGTAGCCGTAGCTGCGATGTCTCAGTGGTAGTGATTTGGCCTACCACTAAGCAACTGACGGGTTCGAATCCCACGGACGGTAGATTTCTTAATTATTTTGTTTACAAAAAATTGTCAATCTTATGTTTTCTTTTATTATTTTTCTTTTAGTTTAACATGAGTAGCCTACCAAAAAAAATAGACGTTTGTTTTTGTTATTGTTTTGGAAATTATACTTATCGCATTTATTACACCATAACAATAGAAACCTAACCTAAAAATTTTTTAAATGTAAATCCTGTTGAAAATATGAGCTAAAAAATAATGACAAATTTAAAACTAATTCGTTTAGTGTTAGTTTTGTGAAAATGAATAAATACTTACCTATACTTGCTTCTTAATGATAAGATTTACTTATGCATTAAATAAAATGCGAATAGTCTTAATTTAAAAAAAAAATTATAAGGGAGCACGGAGAAAATTGATTTTACTACGAGGGTCCTAATTATTTAGGGTCATACCATAATTTTCAGCAAAATAAACTTTTCACACCTTTTCCGTTTAAACAAAAAATAAATTGGAATGCTAAACTACTTAATTATTATGGTGTACCAAATGCAAGTATAAATTCCAAAAAGCCATAACAAAAATAAACAACTATTTTTTAGGTGGGCTACTCGGTTTACGAAAAAAAGCACCCGTGGCAAAGGCGGAAAAAAAGCACCCGTGCGCAAGGCGGAAAAAAAGCACCCGAAAGCAGCGCATAAGAAATATTGTGCAGCAGTGTTTATTTATTACGTTATCAATATCGTATATAAAACTTTTTGCTCGTAGTTTTTAAAGATTTTGACGATATTTCATCAATTTCTGCATTACTGATCTTAACACAATTAATCCAAATTTTTTTGAACGGAACGTACGGAACCGAACCTCGCAAACGTACGGAAGCTCGCGAACATATGCCGAATATAGTTACTGAAACTTTAAAAGGTTCTGCTCTTTTGCAACGTCGAAATTAGCGATTTTTAACGATTATAATCTAATTTGGAAAATTAACAAATCATAAAATCAACCTTATATACAGTACATATAGATTGAAGATTGATAAAAACTAAAAGCTTTTTTAATCAATCAATTTAAACGAGTTGACCTTAGTTCATATTTATTATTTTGTAATATTGGACAAAGAAATATTTTTAAAAAAAATTAAAATGAAAAAAACTTTCACTGGTATTTATAAAACTTCGTACCGGGTCTATTCGGACTGGGTCCGACTATTTTGGCAGGAACAAGTCCAGTATTTTACATCGTCCAAAATCATAAAAAATGCATTTTTTAAACAAAAAAAACTGCCTGTGTTTCACCTTAAAAAAGTTTTTAAATAAAATTTGTTTAAAAAAATTAATCAACACGTGCCGATGACAATATTAAATATTAGACCCGGTTCAAACAAAAACGAGTCCGCAAAGTGAACTTGGTCCAGTTTTTCCACAAAAGCAGACGAACCCAGTTCAAATAAATCAGTCCAAAAGTTTATGAATACCAGTGTATTACCAGTGTAAATAATTTAACAGTAATACCGCCAGTATAAACTAAAAAAGCTGCTAAATTTTACAAACGAAATTAAAAGGTGTGTAAAAATTGGTCAAATATTTTGTAGTTTTATGATTATTTATATAAAAATAGGATATTTAAAGTTCGTCTTAATATGACGCCAACACAGATTGCTTTTTTTTATTAGCATACTATTAGCCCACCTAAAAAATAGTTGATTTATTTCAATTGTTATTGCTTTTTGGAATTTATACTTGCATTTGGTACACATAATAACTAAGGTTTAGCATTTCATTTTATGTTTTTGTGTACCAAACAGATAAGTTTTTATTATAAAGTTTATTTTGCTGATAAAGTATTACTACAATATATTATGACCCTCGTAGTAATATATATTATACAGTATTAATGCATGCATACTATTTATAAATTAAGACTATTCAAGTTTTATTTAATGCATAAGTAATACTTATCAATAAGTTATAAGTATTTATTCATTTTCACTAAAACTAACACTAAACGAATTTGTCTTAAACTTTGTCAGTTATTTTTTAGCTCATATTTTCAACAGGATTTACATTTAAAAAATTTTTAGGCTAGGTTTCTATTGTTATGGTGTAATAAATGCGATAAGTATTATTTCCAAAACAATAACAAAAACAAACGTCTATTTTTTTTGGTAGGCTACCCATGTTAAATTAAAAAGAAAAATAATAAAAGAAAACATAAGATTGACAATTTTTTGTAAACAAAAAAATAATTAAGAAATCTACCGTCCGTGGGATCCGAACCCGTCAGTTGCTTAGTGGTAGGCCAAATGACTACCACTGAGACATCGCAGCTACGGCTACAGCTATAACAGTCGCACAAAACAGACTTATAAAATAATCTTTTTAAATCGATAAGTTGGCTAATAAGGGCGCGCCCTTATTAGGGCCATGGTGTGCTAATAAGGGCGCGCTCTTATTAGGGCGCGCCCTAATCAGAGCACTCAACGTGTCTGAGAAACATATGGGATCAAATATTTTTCCTTTATTATTATGTTATATATTTTTGGTAAAATTAGTGAAACATTGGAAAAATGTATAGAAAATTAATTTCTTAAGTAAACTTTTTTGTGCAAAAAATTTTCACTGTGAATATATCAAATAAAACTGCTTAAAGATGAATTCTATCAGGGTGAAAATAGGTAGGTGGTAAAGTAACCACTGGTTCTTCGAGAAAATATCACGTGGAGAGAAACACCTGACGCAACTTAATAATAATTGGTTACATCACCACTGACAACTTTTTTATTATTTTTATTCTCGCGCGTTCATTCTTTTTTCCTTCCTGACGGCGAGTGGTTACGCCCTTAATTGCAGCCAAAAGGATTTTAACTTTAGATATAAATTAAATTAAACTGCTATATAATACAAATACAATTAAAATAAAAATTGTAATACTTTACTGTTTTAAATATTTTACGCAAGACCTAGCCAACACGGTGTGATCTAGAAAAATATTCAATACATTAGCAAAATTCTATTGACATAATCATCAAAACTTTTAATGAATGTATTCCTTTTTATAAAGAGCAGCAATAAGCCAAATAATACCACGTTGGGCAAAACCCTCCCATTTAAACGAAAGTTGTTCAGTGTTAAATATCTTTACAGAGTTAGCCAATTAGCTCTTAGAAAAAAAAAACGGAGTTCTCTCATTTATTGGAGATCAATTTTTTTCTCAAGCGTTATTTGGCTAAAACAGTTCCTCTACAATTATTTCCACTCAACAAAACATATATGATGTGATCACGAATACTATATGACATTTTAAAGGTCCTTAAAATCCTGACGTGACATAAAAAATTAATATTAAACACAATATTTGATCAGAAAGTGATTTACATTTTTTTGAGGATAAATCTTATTTTACCTTGTCCTAAAAACTCTGTAACTTTTTATTACCAAAGTTTTTTTAATGGTATAGGAAATATCATCTTGCGAAATGACAAAAAAACGCTTTTGAGCGCATTTTTACTTGAAAAATTTTTTCGCCATTGATAGTTAATATGCACTTTTTTGGTATAAAAATATAATAAGATGTAGTTTAAGGTTAATTTTAAAGCGTTTATTGTAAGTTTTAAAGTATTTTGGGTGCTAACTTTGTGCCAGTATTTCTTTACAAAACCTGATGCATGCGTAGCTTTAACGCAAAAAAAAACACAAAACTTTCTGTAACAGTAGTAGGGTAACCGAATCAAAAACGGAAAAAAACAAACAACAATCTTATATAGTATTCAAAAAACAAATTTTTCGAAGGTAAATGTTTAATAGACCTTTCCGTAAAGAAGATGTTAAAAAAGAATTGTTAAAAGACGTAATGTAAAAGATGAGTTTTCCAAAAACTAAGTTAATTAAGAGCCAAACCACGCCAATATATGTAAATATATTGCGCGTTACTCTGTTGTTTGGGTACTATTTTTTGACCACATGATTTATAAAATCAAAAAAAAAAACTATATATCAGTCGACTAGAAAAATTTTCCTGACGTTTTTGAGTCGACTGGTGACTTTTTCTAGTCGACTGGTAAAGAGTTTGTTATGATTTTTTTTATTTGTTTAAAAAAATAGCAAGCACAAAAAGTGGAACGCATCATATTTCCGAAAATATATAAAATGCAATTTCATTTCACATATTACTTGGACATATTTACTTTGCCTTAACTAGGACGCGACCCAATTAGAGCTCTAATGGCTTTATTAGGGCGTCCCATTATTAGGTCCTTTAGAAAATAAAAAAAAATGATTTCCAAAAGTAAAAAAAAAACGCTTCAGAAATAAAATAGATTTTTAAGAAAAAAAATGTTTGATTATTTTTTTTTTGCAAAAATAAATTGTGATGTGACTGTTTGAATTTTAATAAGGGAATATCGGAAGTTTTATGAAGATAATAAAACTAAGATTAAGAAGCGTTTATTTATTCATTTTTAATACAAAAATATGAAAAACAAATGGAAACTGAACTAAACTTATAAAGTAATTTTAAGTGAAGTGATTTAAGTGATTATTTCTGAGGGCCCTTACTAGGGCCATTATACTTGCCATAATTAGGGTCACTAAGAGAGGGCTCGCTCTAATTAAGGCAGTAAATTTGTCTGAAAAATAAATGCAGGGTGTAGTCACGTATTTTTCCTTTCCATGTAAACATGAATTTTCTAGGAACCCTGGAAATAAAAATTGCTATTGATCAAGGTAAACGGGCATTCGTGTAATTAAATTTGTGAACATCTAATAGTATGGACAGAGAGGTTTTGGGGCATTCTTCAAGAACAACCCACCAGGGTTGCCAGGTTAGCCCCTTCGGGTCTA
>JASAMX010024914.1:0-10054 GCA_030248175.1 Microlaimidae sp. YZB2_3
GCGTTGGTCCCCTTTGTCCCCCGGCGCCCCTTCGCCTCCTGCGTAATTATTAAATATTTTTATCCCCTCCCCTTAGCTGCACAGGCAGGTCGTCGCTCTCACGCCCGGGTGGCTCGCCTCACTTGCAACCGACTAAGTCGGCGGTGAAAAGGCGGTCGTACTCAACGCTCCGCAGGCCGCTCAAAATTCATCTTTGGGCTCCTCATTTTGCACAGAGCATGCAAAATGAGGTCAACAATCAGCAAGTAGCCGGTTGACGAATCGGATTACAGCGTGTTACAAAAGAATACCCGAACACGTGGCTTTTTGTTATTAAAAAATTCCGCATATATAAGTGGCGCGGTTTCGCTAAAAAGTCGTTGTAGAGTTTCTTAGAGCTCGACTGGAACAGCCTCTCAACCGCGAGAGATTTGGGAAAACGTTTTCGTGCACCATTTAACCCACAAAAGGGACCCTCTTTTTTCTTTAACTGTTTGTTCACCCTCGGTTGTCCGGTTTTGTTTTTGTTCCCCCCTTCAAAAACCAGTCGGCTCCGGTTGCACTATGACCGGCCGGCATTATTTTGCATGCGTGTTTTTTGCTCGGTTCCCCTACTCCCACCTTGGAAATCTACGGCTAATTGGTGGAATTTTTAACGAGCTCTTCGAGCCCCCCCTACCAAGAAACCGCGCCAACTAGCCGCACGTTATATGCGATGTTGGTCCATTTTTTTTTTATATCCTGAATCAAATGCGGTTTATTCCCCCTAAGTCGCCCGGCTCGTCTATTTGCTAATTGGAGGAATAACGATCGTAGTTCGGCCCAGGTAAAATGGCCACCGTGGCTTAGTTCCGTCCGTTTCGACCTGAGCTCGTCAGCACTAGCTAGGTATGATTTTTTGTCGACACTTAGGGTTAGTTAACTTCAGGTTCCCCTTTAAGTAAGTAGTAGTTTAGGATTTCCCTTCCCTCCTCCCCTCACTTAAGTTAAGGCCCTTTTTTTTATTTTTTTTTTTTTTTTTTTTTTTTTTTTTTTATTTTTTTTTTTTTTTTTTTTTTTTTTTTTTGTTTTTTTTTTTTTTTTTTTTTTTTTTTTTTTTTTTTTTTTTTTTTTTTTTTTTTTTTTTTTTTTTTTTTTTTTTTTTTTTTTTTTTTTTTTTTTTTTTTTTTTTTTTTTTTTTTTTTTTATTTTTTTTTTGTTTTTATTTTTTTTTTTTGTTTTTTTTTTTTTTTTTTTTTTTTTTTTTTTTTTTTTTTTTTTTTTTTTTTTTTTTTTTTTTTTTTTTTTTTTTTTTTTTTTTTTTTTTTTTTTTTTTTTTTTTTTTTTTTTTTTTTTTTTTTTTTTTTTTTTTTTTAACCAATAAACTTAAATACCGTAAATACGTGTTTTGGCAGTCAAATCGAGAGCTCAGTCGGCTAACCCCCTACTAACAACTAGTCAAATATAAGTACTAATTACTAACTGAATAACGGATCCGACTAGGTTTACCTTTACCTGGCTGGCGCCAAAGACCAAACTTTGCAGCGACTAGCAAAAGGCCACTAGGGCGTAAGTGATAGGCTTCCCCCTCTTCTTCCCTTTTCTTTTCCTAGGCGGACAAATGTGCGCGCAGCTGATCCCCTGCCGATTTAGGCGCCACATTTCTGGAGCCGATAACGGGGCCTCAAGAGATTAAAAGCCTGAATACCATTGTAAGGGATACCCCGTCTTCGGAAAAGGAATGTGGGATCAAGAGTTGAATCTGTGGCGTTTTTATTTTCTTGATCGTATATAAATTTATTTAACTTTTATTTATTACATATATGTGGTGTTAATTCTGGCAGGTAGTGGACTTAGGAAGTAGGTCCCGGCTTTAGTTCTAGGTTACCCCCCAGAGTTTGTGCACTACCTCCGTTGATTTGAGACAAAGTTATGATTGTTTTGAAAGATTGTAACTATGGCTGAATTTTTGGGGGAAAAAAGTAAGAAACTACATGTCCAGGCCCCAGCTACGCAGGTGAAGGACCCCCTTCGCTAGATTCAAGGGTCGGAGCGCTGAATAGCGAAGACTGGCCTGGTTTCTGAGCAAGAAAGAACGTAGGGTGCCCGCAACTAAGCGATACGAGTGGGTTTCGGTCACTTCTGATTCGTCAGAAGGGACAGGGGTCCGAGGATTCGGGGGCAACTCTGGGTGCTCGGACCCTGAGAAACCGCTTATATCGACGCCGACGAACGGCTGAACCAAGATGTCAGGAAAGACTGCATAAGACAGACGCAGAATCCGAAAGGGAATCATCCGAATCGGCGCTGGATTTGGACCCCCAGAGGATTCCTCCCCCCCACATTTATCACCCCCACATTAAGCAACGAAAACATTCTGAGCGAGCTCAGTGGGTGGAGGAGAGCTTCCCACAAGGTCAAAATGGTATCTTCTCGCAAAAAGGTGAAGGTGAACCGGGGACGTCTACTTTACTCCCTGGATTGCCCGAACCACTGGCACCTACGGCTAATGTGCCAAAATTTTCACAGACACCGGTCTCACTAACCCCTCGAGACCTAGACCTTTTGGAAGCGGAACCAACCCAGCTGAGTCGACTCATTACACAAGCTGCAACAAAAACGTCAACCCAGAAAGTTAATACGGCTGTAGCCGAAAATTTGAACGTTTCAGAGCTCCAGACTTCAACAGCTATAGAGTCGATGCAGAGGAAGTTGGACTCCCTGACGGACTGTATAAAGATGCTGATGATGGAAAAGACGACTTCCGCCAAGCTCCCTACAAAGATAATTGAGGAAAAGGAGGGTTACCCCCGGGATAGGTCCCACGGGAGAGGCTCAACTCATTCCCAAAGGGGGCGTAAAAAAACTGTTAAAAATTGTAGCTCTCGTAAAAGTTCATCTGGGTCAGAGTCGTCCGACTCCACCGATTCAACCCTGAAACCAATAAGACGACGACGGACGCACCGTCGTAGTCATTCGTCTTCAAGTAGAGGTTTCCGGGTTCATCGGGAGGTTCGGCCGCCTCGTATTAAAACAGCTCTAAAAACACCTTTTCAAGTGGGTATTTTTAAGGGAGAAGACAGATCCAAACCCTTTAGTATGTGGTTAGATAAATTTAATAGAATGTGTTTATCTTCTGGTGTTTCAGTAAGGGACCGTGCGGGTGTACTCCCCGGTTACCTTGAAGGAGCAGCTGCAACAGCTTACAAGTCGATTCCCCTGCACGTCCGGAATGACTATACACAAGTGGTGCGGGCCCTTACGCAGGAATTGGAAAAGATGGTTGGATCCACCACGGATATCCTGTATAGACGGACACAAAGACAAAATGAGAGCGTAACTGATTACGCGGGCCAAATTGAATTATTAACTGAAGCTTCTAGGTTAGAGACAACAGCAGACATGCCTCCAGGATCGATTGAGCAGCTCAGGACAAGATTGTTTTGGACAGGACTACTCCCACAGATAAAGCAAAAGTTCGGACTCCGGGAAAGGCCCAAGTCATTCACTAAAGCAGTCCGGTTAGCTATGCAAGCGGAAACGCTTCTGCAGGAAGGTAAAAAGGGTGAGACGGCACTGGCGGTCTGCGCCCCAAACCCAGAACCCGAGATAGGAGAAGACCGTCAGCAGTCTCGAGAGCAGGATAAAAACCGTGTTTTCAATCGTTCAAACGGCTCCCCTGAGAGGAGGGTCTTACCTCATCCTGGTTCCCGGGAAGAGGGTAGTCGATCCCCCCAAAATCCCATGTCCCGCGCCTCGGGACGCGCCAATGCGCATGACCCGGAGCGGTGGACAGCCGGTGGATCACCAATTTGCGATTTTTGTAAGAGGGCAGGGCATTTCGCGCGTGATTGTATAGACAAAAACGGCAACAATAATCCCCCACGTTCTACAGGTCGTAATCAGCAAGGCATTTTTCAGCGTAATAATAATTATCAAAATAGTAATAATAGGCGTTTTAACAATAATACTGGTCGTCGTAATAATAATAATGTTAAAAACGGCAACCAAAATTTTGTACAACAAAACCAAAACGGTGGTAAAAGTCAACCCCGTATGCCAGCACTGATGGACCAGTGGAACGGCCCCGCTCCGAGTCCGGGTGGTGGACCCCCCCAAAATGAACAATCGCGGGCTTTGGCCAATTTTTTAAATTCTAGTATAAATAAACGCGTATGTGCGACTGCGGTATGTAATGTTGGTGTGGCGCCGTCCCCAAGGATGAATGTTGACGCACCCCCTTGGTATCCGGAATCTCATTCCCCAGAGATTTCGCAAGAGGAGGCGGACAACAGGATTCCCACCTCTAAGGTAGTCGATAACGACCGGCATCCTCAGTTGTCTCCTGGGAGTAATGGCAAGCTACGAACCGGAGGATTCGGTAAAAGGGGAAGTACTGCCTTCGGGGCGTCTTTTGCCCTCACAAAAACGCCAGGGCAGCCCAGGATGTTTGAGTCAGGAGACTTATTGTGTAGGTTACCCCAAGTAACCCCTTTGTTCACAGGAACAAGGGGAATGTACAACGATAAACCTGGCGTACATCTTATAGCAAGAGTCGTTTCAGATTGTACCGTATCAACGTCGCTAAAGACATTTATTATGGCGGAATCTGCGGAAAAGGCACCTGTTAAGCCTCGTGGTAAACGAATGTATTAAATTTACTTTTGAGCAAGAATTTAACTCTGTCTTACCGTTTCTTGATATAAGTGTAATGAAAAAAAATAATAGTTTTATCACGTCTGTATATAGGAAACCTACGTTTAGTGGTGTTTATTCAAATTATAATAGTTTTATTCCAGTGTGTTATAAGTCTGGTCTTATATTCAGTTTACTATCTCGATCGTTTTGTATTTGTTCATCTTACCAACTGTTTCATGTTGATTTACAAGTTTTAAAATCCTTTTTGTGCAAAAATGGTTTTTAGCTATTCTTTATTGATTCTTGTATTAAAAGGTTTTTAAATAAGATTTTTAGTAGTAATTGTAAAAAAATTTCGGTTGAAAAAATGCCTGTTAATGTTGTTTTACCCTATTTAGGACTCAGTTCTGTATGTATTCATGCTAAGCTCCGCAAGTTGTTTTATCATCATTTTCCGCAGGTTCGTTTAAGAGTAATTTTTAAATCCACTAAACGTTTGTCTGATTGTTTTATATTTAAGGATAGAATCCCTATGAAACTCTGTTCTAATGTTGTTTACAAATTTTTGTGTAGTGGCTGTAAAACCACTTATTGCGGGTGCACTACCCGCCACCTGGGCATTAGAATATCGGAACACATAAGAATTTCATTGAAAACCAATAAACGTATTGTTCCTAAGTCTTCAGCAATATTTGATCATGTATTGAGTTGTGATAAATTAGTCGATTTACCAGGTTTTACAAACTTTTGTGTAATTGCTTCTGCGAATAATGAGTTTTGTTTAAAGATAAAAGAATCTATTTGTATACATAGGGATAAGCCTGTTTTAAACAAAAATATTCAAAGTATTGAGTTATATTTGTTTTAATAGGTTTTGTTTTGTTTTTTTTGTAATAGGTTGTTTTATTTATTTTTTGTACGTGAGTTTTTTTTTGGTGTGTTTTATAAATTACCATTCATTTTATCTGTCTTGTCGTACATATATGTATGTTTAAGTGCGCAGTTTTATTTGCAGTTTCTTGCGTGTTTTTTTTTAAATTATTTTTTTCCTTTAAATTCTATTTAAATTTCTACTACTTTTTATATTTTTTTTATCAAAATTATATAACGTTAACTATTTTTTTATTTTAAAATTTTAAGTATTAAATGTTTCTTTATCCTACTGTATTTTTCTGTTATTTATTTCATTATAATTTATCATTTTTATCATTATTTAGCTATTAATATTCTTTTACTTATTCTAAAGTTTCGTAGTCTTTTAAAATCTTTATTTATTGTAAAATTTCTTGTTTTTCTATATATTCTTAAAATTTATGTAATTTACGTCTATTTTTTATTGGTCACATTGTGTATAATTTTGTAATTCTACTTTTATTTAGTGTACAACTGATGATGACCGACGACCAGGTCGAAAGCTTTTGTGTATATTATTATGTGGACAATAAACGTTTTAACCTTTGTTGCTATTGCTTTATCAATACTTTTACTCCCGTTGTTTTTTATCTTGTTTGAACTTTAAGTGCAAGTTACAAAAGGTTTTTTTTCTAACTTTCAAGTTTGCATGTTCAGATTGTACGATCATGTTGGTGGCTCACGGTGCTTCCTTGGACACTTGTACGCGGCAGCTGGTAGGGAAACAGCCTCGTAATCAACACGAATTCTACACCCTTCTACATGCCACGCCCTATTTGGCCGTAGCCCAAGCCCAAGAATTTACCGGTGCTGATATTTCCGCGGCAAGCAAAGGACAAAGTCACTGGTCCATTGTCCAGCCACCCATTCTTCCGTTTCAACATCAAGGGAACGCCAGCTACAATTGGCACGCTCTGTAAAGAATTAAATTTTACAATTTTGACAAATTGAAAAAGTAATTTATATACTTTCGTTTATTAGTACGGAAGAGTTTATAGAATGTGAATTGCTCTGAATTCACGCGAGTATTCATGAAGCTCTATATTAATTTGATTTTTAAGGACACAATATAAATCCAAGACTTATTTAAACAGACTATATAGTTTTATGACTTATTTGATGTTTCGTGTTTTTTCTTTCATTTTATGAGGTTATAACTTATACTTTTAGTTGAATTTGTTGTTTTTGTTGTTAGAACATTAAAAAATCATTGTCATGAAAATATAATTATCTTATAGTTTGTACATTGTAACTACCTGGGTTAAAACAAAAAATGAGAAAGGTAAAATCCGGAAAAGTTTTTGAATATAATAATAATAATAATTTTTAGTTCTTAGTAATAATTTTCAAAAGAAAATGCCAAGCGCAATATATTTAGCAATTAAAAAATTTTGTGAATATAAAAAAATGCGCAGCTTTGGAGTTATTTGTAGTTAAAATTAATTTGTTGTGATGTATAATATGCATAAGCGTATCTAGGGGTAGTGAACCAAGAGAACGTTCCTTTTGTCGTATTTCAAACAAGCATGAAACATTTGTTTTGGATAATAACAGTTAAATGCATTTTTGACAAAATTACTTGCAGTTCCCCTTCCTGTCGTAGATACGTCAAACAATCATAATAAAATAGATTTCATGTGACGCTCAAATTTTTTTGGTATTGCACTTAGGGCCCGACTGGATTGGCATTTTTAAATCCGGCCGGATTGGATTGGATTGAACGTCAATCCGGCCGGATCTGATATTTTACCAGATCATATCTGGTGACTCGTAATTTAATTATATTTGTAATTCATTTTTGTGTAAAATAGCCGTATGTAACTTAACTAATTAATAATTAGTGTTATTTTAACATAAAATATTTAGTTACAATACTGATGGGCCTTCACATAAACCCTTATCTTAGTCTATTTTGTCACTTAATCTTGTTTGGGGAGGTGCGACTCATGAACACATATTTGAACACACACACACATTATTCCAGAGGCAGGTGTTTACTGCAAAAATAAACATCCTGAAATCAACCAGGTTCAGCAAGCACAAAGACTGTTAAAAAAATAAAACGTAATAACAAAACAATTTTAATAGACATTCTGGATTATTCCAGATGCAGTAAACTACTGCAAAACTAATCATCCTGAAATTAATCAGGTGCAGCACAAGGACTGCTAACAAACATAAAACTATAATAATAAGCTAATTTAAAAAACATTCTGGATTACTCCAGATACAGTTGACCACTGCAAAAAAATCACACATCAAAAGTGGCAACCTTCTAATTTGATTTAAACTGTTGGAGTATCAGTGTACTGGCGTTGGTGATACATTTCCAACTTTACTTGTTTCAGTGAAATAGCTACTTCTTCTTTCCCAGCAAAATTGTACATTCATTTTTTTCCTGTACAGCTGCCGTTTTCTCACCTTCTTTTTGCTTGATTTCTGCCTTTTAATTCTTATACTTGGGAGAATGGGCTCTCTCGAAATGATTCCACATTGGAGTTTTACTAAACTGTCATTATTGAATCTCTTTTATACTCTCTAACAGTGGCGTAGCCTGGGGAGGTGAAGGGGCGGCCGCCTCCCCCCCCCCCAAAAAAAAAATCCAGCAAAGCCGGATTTTTTTGTAAGGGGGGACCCTTACGTTTTTTTGAATTTTGGGAGAAAATTTTTTTCTTTATATATAAATTCAGAAACAATTCTGATGTTTTCCAAAAGCATAAAAATACCCAAAAAACTAAAATTTTTCCTGCTTCGCGGGAAGTGTTCATTAATCATTTTGTTAGTTTTTTTTAAATTTCGATGGATTGTATCATTCAATACATAGCTAAGGCAGCTAAGGCATATGCCTTTGCCTCAGATATTGAATGGCAATACTATATAGATGTTAAAACTCATATTATAAGATATGTAGGTTTGATAATGGCTGTTTTAAACCCCTTAACAACGGTTTTTACACTTGTAGGGTTGTCTCCATTCCACCTTCTCCCATGGTGAAGCGTAGAAGTTTGTATAGATTTATTTTTACTTTTCAAATATTGAGTTATGAAAATTTAGTACAAACCTTAATGCATTCTAAAATCTGAAGGTAATCAATATAAAAATTTTTCCCACTATGCGGAAAGGTCAGATTTATATATCTACAGTAAAATTGATATTATCAGTAATATTTTTTGTTATTATAACCATAGATGAACAAGGAGGGGTAGGGTGGGGTCCACCCCCCCCTAGCCTTGAAATTTTGCCCCCCCCCCCCCTCTAGAACAAATCTTGGGGGTCCCCCCCTCCCCCAAATTTTCAAATATTTTACCCCTGAGCCCCCTCTAGATTTTGAAATCTGACCCCCCCTTCCCCTCTGGAGAAAATTTTAGGTACTTTTTTTATACTAAATTTTGTTGCAAAAACGTGAATTTTTAACACAAATTCATGTTTTTACACCCTTTTTATACCTAAATATTGCTTTTTATTCAATAAAATGTAGTATTATCTTATAAAAAACTATTATTAAATATTTAATTGTTTAAAAGTATTTTGTTTTGGACCCCACCTGAACCCTCCTCTAGGTTTTGAAATCTTTCACCCTAGGTCGATCCCCCTAGAAAGCTAGGGGGGTTCGACCCCCCATAGGACCCCCCTCCTAGATTTTAAAATTTCATTTACCCAGGGTAAACACCCTCCCCCTAGCTTTTTGACCGTGTTCATCTATGATTATAACTTACACCATACTCATTCACAAAATTTAAAGACATCAGAAAATAGATAGTTGTGTTATATACAATTTCATTGTCTGATAATTTCGAAGATCAGACATCATAGGTGTTTTTGGTTGGGTCCGCTAGGGGGGGTCCACCCCCGGGTGGAAGGCCAAAATTTTTTAGGGGGGGTCCTGGGGAGTCCGGACCCCCCTGGCTTTTTAGGGGGGTTGACCCCAGGTGCGAGATTTCAAATTTAGGGGGGTCAGGGGATCCAATTTTTTAACAAAATTTTTTTAACTCAATAAGTTAAGTGTTTTTAGGTCTAATATTGAATTTTATGTACTAACACAGCCTATTTAGGCCTAAAAAGTGTATGTAAACACTGTTTTTAACTAAAAAACTGTGTTTTTGACAGTAAATAAAAAATATACTTCCAAATTGGTCGGGAGGGGAGGTTAGGCCGGACCGCTCTCGAGCTTTGGGGGAGAGGAGGGGGCCCCCTGGATTTTTTCTAGGGGGGTCCAACATTTTGGTTCTCAGTGGGGGGTGGGACCCCTCTGTCCCCCTTCCCCCCCCCAAAAAAAAAAAACACCTATGTCAGACATAATTGTGCAGAAATTAGGTAACAAACAAAAGTAAACTGTACGCTCATGCAACCACCAGGCGAAGAATTATAAACAGATGTTAGTGCATAATTAAAAAAAATTTGCCCGCCAGCGGCTGGGGGGTCACCCCCCAGACCTCCCGGCTGACGGTTTGCGTGGACTGGCGCCGCTACGTGGCGGGGGCGGCGGCGCTGCGCGCCGCTTTTGTGGCTTTTCCCCCCAGACCGCCCCCCCCCCAAATAAAATCCT
>JASAMX010024917.1:0-16814 GCA_030248175.1 Microlaimidae sp. YZB2_3
TAGGCAAATAAAATCTAGCTAGTCTTGATAATTGCATTATTGAATCGACTACCCAAATGGAAATTTTTTAAGGGCTAATGTTGGTTAATTTTTGTAGATTTTGTAAAAAGGTGGAATTTAAAAAAAAAAATCTGCGTTCTTTTTTTTAAATTTGTTTTTAAAAAACGCCATTACCGCACAATTTTAATTGGTCCCCTCATGTCTGCATTCTAATTTTTAGCGTCATCCAGATATAATTCAACTATAGTTAAAATGCACGGGCGAAAAAAGGCCCAAATACTGTAAAAACGACAAAAAACTATGAAAAAACGTACCCGCCAATGAAAAAAGAGCCCCATGGCGGGAAAAGTCAAAAGAAAAGAACGCACCCTAAAAAACTGCACCTGTGAAAAAAGGGCCCCACTAGTGTAAAAACGCTGAGAAAAAAAAACTGTAAAAAACTGTGAAAAAAACGCACCCGCCTATGAAAAAAGGTCCCCACTTTCGGAAAATGTTTTTTATTACGTAAACAAAGCAATTTGAACATACTAGGAGCTAGCGTCCTATGAAAAACAGAACATATAACACAAAAACTTATTCACATAAATGTTTTTTTTTAATATTATGATATCTATCGATTGCATTTTTTGCTTTTAGATAAGTTTTTAATTAAAAGCTTTTAAACTAGAAATTTCAAATTAAGCCAAACACTGATGTTTATTTAACAAGAGACAATAAAGCAAATCTAATACAAATCAGCAAAATAAATGAAGCAAAAAAAATAGTTCAATAGAGACACTTTTTGCTCGATTTTTTGTTATAGTTGGTTATTCATGGCTTTTTTAAATTCATTATGCAAAATCCACACGCAACTTAAAAGAATTACACGAATTAGTAGTGAAAATAATGTATTTACAGAACAGACAATTGAACTATATAATACATTTAAACAAAAAACTTTCCAGAAAATAAGTTAATTAATACATTTCTTAAATTTAGTATAAACCTCTTTTAAATGAATTTTCACTCATTTCTAAGCAAAAAATAAATCAATTTTGGCTAAAAAAATTTATGTAAAGCATATATTTAATTAAAAAAAGCAGTTCTGCACTGCACCTGGATAACTCCAGGATGTTTATAAAAATTAAATTAAATTAAATAATGTTGAATTAAAAATTTGTGTTAAACTAAAATAAAATGCTATAAAAATTTATGTACGTTTTTGTATGCTTTGTGCCTTGTTAAACTGTTTTGTTCTTGCTTTACGTGTGTACTGCGTTGTGCTATAAAGAAAATACTTTAAGGTAGAACACTACAGTTCCTAAAATTTCTTTGATTTTTCCAAAAAACCACTCGGGGGTTTTCGGGGGTCCTGATTACGAATCCGAACTTCGCTTTTTGATTTGACTCCCGAGGGGGCGCTAGGGGGGTTGCGACTCCCCTAGGAGGGACACTCTGACTCCACCCCGGTTTTACTTCAAAACCACCTCAAAGCACGTACTCGGGGTTGGATACAGTATTGAATAATGTACGTTTTTTTTAATAAAAAAGTTAAAATTAAAAAAAAAAATTAAACAAAACAACATTTTTTTGGTGTTAAAAATTAACTCCCACGGGCATTCCAACCTAGACCTCCTGTATGCTGAGTCCTACGCCCTAACCACTCGGCTACTTCTCCGTCTCTGTACCTTTGTTAGAAAGTACTTTTAAACGAACGTTTCCAAATGTTGTTTCCTGACGTCAAATCAAATTCATCCATTGCAAAATTATGGAAATTTGTTTACATACCGATTTTAACAAACAATATATAGAAATTGAGAACTCAACGAGTTAGAAACATTGGCGTTGTTTATTTAAAAATCGTATAGAGATCTACTGAGAAATTAGGCTCCAAAGTTAATAAAATTTTCTCAAAAAACTCTTCAAAATGTCGGGTTTTCTTGGGTTATTTCTATACGATTTTGCTGAAAACAACAGGAAAGTTTTATCTACTCGTCTTCTAATTACGTACAAAAAATTTTTAAAATCGACACGCACAAAAAAAATTTGTATGTCATTTTGTGAAAAAAACCTGCGATTCGTCGGAATCCCCTGTGTGGACCATTCCCACAGCTTATTTTTAATTTTCATGTTTCATCAAAATATAAAAAATGATGTTCAGGACATGAGGATTAATACAGTATGTAGTTTATAGAAATTGTTTACAGCTGTAATGAATAGCGTCTGTACTAAGTTTGTGCGGTTTTTTCTGTAGTGTTCCACCTTAAATGTTGTATCACTGTAAGTTTATTTTTTAAATAAGCATAGCTTTCAGAAAAATTTTAAAACCGTGAAAATTTTTTTTTAAAGTTTGTAAACATACTTCGGAGAGCGTCTAAGAAGAATTTCTTTTTTTTAATTTTTGTACTGTTTGAAATTAAAAACAAATAAAAATTAACAAAAAAATTAAAGAAATACCTTGTAGTTGAAAACTTTTTTAAAAACCACATTGGTTTTGAACTTGGAACCCTAAGTCGGAAACTTGAAGCCGTAAGTTGGGAACTTGAAGCCGAAAATAAAAATCGCTAAAACAATTAAATAAACCTAAGCGAAACTTAAATCTAACTCCAAACCAATTTTTTCTTAAAGGCTCCAAGTTCCCATTGCTCGTGGCTCCAAGTTTAAAAAAATTTTATATGGCTCCAAGTTTTCTGCTTGTGCCTCTAAAAACCCCGTACCACTCGCCTTATCTACCATCCATTGCCATTTTTTTACTCCGGTGTGAACGACTATCTACTATCTGCTATCCGCTATTCGATGCCATTTTGGTGTTAACGGTTATCCACTATCCGCTATCCACAGCCATTCTTTAATCCGGGTTGAAAAAATGGGTGGGCCACTGTTTTAGAAATAGGTTTGGATAAGGAAACAAAGGAAAATAATGTCTTAAAACGGAGCCACTTAGACTGTACAGTGATAAAATATGAGAATTAGGGTAAGACATCTACAATATTAGGCTAAAATAACAAGAAGGTAAACTTTTTAAAATAAGATGACACTAAAATTTCGAAGAAAAAAAAAGTAGAAAATGGTCGATTCAAGTAAGCAACACAAGTGAGCTAAAAATAAAATTTAACAAAAAGGTACTGGAAAATATATAAACTCAGGCTTAAATCGAACCCTTTACGGCAAGAAAGTTGTGACCTCAAAAACTGTGCTAATTATGACTGAGATTATAATAAAACGCCTGTTGCTGTGATTTGCTCAGTTTGCTCTAAAAACACTAACAAAACAATATTTATTATAAAACCAAACGTAGGGGAAAATAACGATAATCGAATAAGGATCAATCGCTCCAGAAGAATAATAATAATAAACTAACATATAAACTAAACATTCCCCTTTTTGTACGCAATAATTCTTAGTATAAAAACAAAAACAATTACGTATAAATATAAACATATAATAACATCACGTATCAGTGTCACATGAACGTCTTATCCACTTTCCGCTATCCGCTATCTGATGACATTTTGGTGTAAACGGTTTTATCCGCTATCCTCTATCCAATGCCATTCCGGTGTGAACGGTTATCCACTATCCACTGCACTTTTTCAATCTGGTGTGAACGTCTTATGCACTATCCACTATCCGCTATCCGGTAACCACTGCCAATCCGCGGTGTGAACCAACTTTTAAAGTTTAATTTTTAGATAAGCATCGATTTCCAAAAATTTTATAACCGCGAAATTTTTTTTAAAGTTTGTACACATACTTTGGAGAGAATCTATGAAGAAATTTTTTTTTAAATTTTTGTACTGTTTGAAATTAAAAACAAAAAAAAATTAAAAAGGTCTTCTTATTTTTATGATTGTTGATTAGAAAAACGGTTGTGAAAAAAATTTAGCAACATCCCCGGAAAGAAAATTATGAGGGATGAATTTCTTAAAAATACAGAAAAAGAAACTCGCAACTTAAAAGTAAACTATATTGCTAAATCAATTATTCCATGTTTTTATTCTATTTCTTTAATGAATTTTTTTCACTTTTATTCAGGTACGTCAATAAAATTTAATTATTATAATCAAAAAACTAATCGAAGCGACATATTATGAATAAATGTCACATCACTAAGTAACAGAGCTATAAAGCCTTTGCATACTTCGTAAAAGTGTCCACATTCCCAAATAAAATCTACGATTTTAGGTGATCTAGAAGCGTTTTTTTTATTTTTCTTTCATTTTTTGGCATTTAGATGAAAAAAGAAAAGTATAAAAAATTTTAAATACGATCTTAGACTGTTCAGACACTTAGGTTTTGTCCGTTTGACAATTTGGAAAAACTATAACCCAAAAGAATAGGGCAGTTTAAACGAGGAACTGGTTAAAGCAAGGACAGGTAATTCCGAGGACAGATTTTACTCTTACTCGGTTTTTTTTCCGCAATTTTTAAAAATAATTTAAATAAAAGTGGCGGAACAACGTTTTTAAGGCGTTTAACACGTTAAGAACTATCTATTCTAAAAACTGATTAAAAGGAAATTTTATACACACATTTAGCATAAAATCTCTAAAGCAGAGCTCTGGAGCTTTAAAATTAGGTGTTTTTTTTTTCAAAGGAGTTCTGAAGCTTGATGCAAACAACAAAAACAGAAAATATCCAACAAAAATTAATATTAGATAATTATAAAATTGATTTATTAATAGCCATTTGTAATATAAGTTTTGAGTCCCTCATACCAACCCATGTACAAAATTAATTAAAATTGTTTCTAATTTAACTTAAATAGTCCGATCTGGTCAAAAAAATCGTCAAGTTTGAGTTTATTGCCGTTGTATTTTGTCTCTCCACTGAGCAATTAATATTGTTTTTTTTTGTTATTAATATTAAGCCAGTTTAAGACAAAAAATGGTTGTACTTCTAAAAAAAAATCTTGTCAAATTTCTTAGTCCAAAATAAATAAAGATGTCCATGTAATTCATAAAACCCATAACAACATTTTTTACAATGCAAAGTTCTAATGATTTGATGATACTTTATTGCTTATAATTTTTGTGGTTGGGGATTGGATGTATTGATTTTGGTTATTTCGAGAAAAAAGTCGTGAGTTATTAGTTAAATTTAGGCATTGGATAGCGTAATGTTCTTTTATTGATTAAAAATATTTTTAGAGTAGTTGAAGTTGAAATGGTGGAAAAGTACAATGTAATAGAACTAGTAGCGGTTGACATTTTTCTACAAAAATCATCTAAACTGAGATTCATTGGTATTTATAGAGAACCTAGTACTAGCAAAGAAAAAGACAATCTAATATTTGAGCTAATCAGGAACTTAACAGAAAACTTTGTAGGAACCATTGTTTTTACTGGAGATTTCAATCTGCCAGGGGTAGATTGGTCTTCAAATAAAATAACTTCAAACACGAAAAATGAAAATAATTGGTTTGAGTTTCTTATTGAGCTAGGTATGTATCAGCTTGTTTCACAACCAACTCGTGGGAATAATTATCTGGATCTTTTGTTTACAAACGATAGAGAAATTTTCAATAATGTCACTGTTGCGCCCAGTTTTTCACAATCAGACCATGACACTATTTTATCTAAAATTAATCTTAAATTATTTGACAGTCCTAAAAATAAGATTCAAAACTACATACCTGATTTTTTAAAAGCAGATTATGATATGCTAAGTTTATACTTATCTACAATCAACTGGAAAATATTATTTGAGGAATGTGGCACAGTAGAAAATGCTTGGCAGAGATTCAAGGATATTTTGTTGTTAGGAATCAATAGACATGTCAATGGAAAAAAATTGAGATTTTAACACTAATAAAGAAACAAAAATTTTAAATTCTGGGGGTTTAAACAATTTTTATAAATTTGTTAATAGTAAAATCAAAACAAAACAAACTATCCCACCAATTAAAAGAGACGATGGGACATTTGTAACTGAAGACTTTGAAAAAGTTGAACTTTTTGGAATTTATTTTGCTTCTGTTTTTACTGATGATGATAATACTTTGCCAAATTTTAATCCACCAAACATTGGAAAGTTGGACAACATGGTATTTACTACAAAAAAGGTATTTAAAGCCTTAAAAAAGCTCTGAAACAAAATGTCTCGAACGCTTGATTGTTTTCCAGCTTACTTCTTAAAACGCTTGGCCTAAGTTATTGCTGAACCTTTGGCAATAATCTTTTAGATGTCTTTTAATTTTGGAAAATTGCCACTCGATTGGAAAATAGCCTTATTAAACTTACTGTTAAAAAAGGCACCAAAAGCCTAAGAGAAAATTATCGTCCAATTTCACTTACATCTTTTTCTTGTAAACTAATGGAACAGCTTGTCAAAGAAGAACTGCTTGTCTTTTTCCATATCATTTTGTCAAGGTTTCAACATGGTTTTAAGGCAAAAAGTTCTACAGTAACACAGCTGTTGGAAACTTTTAATGAGTGGACGCTAGCACTAAAAGATAAATTTCTAATTGATGTCATTTACTTGGATTTTTCCAAGGCTTTTGACACCGTGTCACATCAAAAATTGTTATATAAGCTAGAAAAATATGGGGTTTCTGGTAAATTTTTAAAATGGATAAAAAAATTTTTAGTTGGGCGGGAAATTAAAGTTGTAATTAATAACTCAGTATCCAAATCATTTCCTGTAAGAAGTTCAGTTCTTCAGGGTTCTGTTTTAGGTCCATTTTTGTTTTGGTATATATAAATGATATTGTTGATTGTGTTAAGTTCTCACAAATTAGACTCTTTGCAGATGATATAAAGTTGTTTGTAAAATCTTCATCTAAAGATTACCACATTCAAACCTTGAGACTTCAGCAAGATTTAGATAGAATACACAGCTGGTCACAAAACTGGCAACTGCAGTTATCTAATCACAAATGTGAAGTTCTTCATATTCGAAATCATAGCAAAGAGTTAATTTGTAAATATAAGCTTGGTAATAACGTACTTGCAACTACAGAATTGGTGCGTGACCTAGGTGTTTATATATCCCATGATAGTGCAGTTTGGAACCCTTATTTACAAAAGGATATAAACATTTTGGAAAAATTGCAACAAAATTTTACTAGACGTTTGTTTTATAAATGCAAGTTGTTACCTGTTGGTTATGAACATAGACTGAATTACCTAGGTTTAGAAAGATTAAAGGATCGAAGAGACAAAATTTATTTATATGAGTGCTTTAAAATTATACATTGCTTAAACAATTTGCAAGCCAATGATTTTTTTAAGTTTAACCTGCAGCCCACCCGTGGTCATCCATTTAAATTGGCAATGGAAGACTGCCGAATTAATGCAAGGAAATTTTTTTTTGCAAATAGGGTTGTTACACCTTGGAACAATCTACTCCCATCTCAAGTTACTGTCGATTCTTTGGATGCATTCAAGAAAAGTTTTAAAACTGACTTAAATAAGCGCTTTTTTTGAGCCTTTAAAGTTATATCAGATAGCTATGTTCATTGATAATTAGTTACAATTGTGATTCATATTGGCGGCAGTTAAGTCGCAGATTTGATGTTGTTGATGAGAAGAAAAAAAAAGAAAAAAATAGAAAAAGAGAAAAAAAACACAATGAAATTATGAAAACAGAAAAATTAAACTATGCATAAACTATGCTTAGTATAATATTAATTCTGTTATCTGATCATTAAAAAAAAAATTTTAAGCACTTAAAACGTTGAACCGACCGTTGATATTGCTGTTAAGAAATGTAATTTCTTGAAGAAATCCTACGCACGCTATTAGGTGGTAAATAATGAATTCTGGGGTTTCCAGTGTTTTTAACCTCGTAAGGATGGGGTGCCTAATTTTAAGAAAAACGGTTGTTACCTGCCTCCTACCTGCCTCCTACCTGTCTCCTACCTGCCTCCTACCTGCCTCCCACCTGCCTCGAAGGCAGTTTTGTCTGTGTTCTGTATTTTATATTTACATCAGCAAGTTATTTGTATCCCACAGATGAAGTAATCACCAGAAATGCTACATAAGCTTTATAAGGCGACAATGAAACGCGTTATAACAGCTAATATGAACAGCCTGTGATATTAAACTAAAGCAGTTGAAACTGAATTTATGGATTGGGTTTTAAGCGGAAAAGCATTCTGCGAATTTAAATTTACAACCCCTATAATTTTAGATTGAAAAAAGAAAAAGATGCAAAAATTTATATGCCAAAACACCTGCATGCCATGATTCTTTCCCTGTTTTAATTTCAAAATTTATGGATTGGGTCCTAGGCGGAAAGGCGTTATGCAAATTTAAGTTTACAACCCCTAAAATTTTAGATTAAAAAAAGCAAAACATGCAAAAACTTGAATAAGAAACACTTTGCTCACCGCCACTTTGCTCCCGACCCATTCTGTTCCTAACTTACTTTGCTCCTGGCCCAATTTGCTCCTGCCAAATTTTTTTACCATCAACATTTGGTGGATAGAAACTTTTTGACGAAAACCTAACTGGTCAATGGAAAGGCCAACGTGAAAACTGGCTGAAGTAAAGTGGCCCACCACAAAAATTGATACATCTTCATGAGGAAAAAAGAAAAAAAAATAGTAGAAAAATTAAAACCTCTAATAAAACATTTTTTTTAAAAGAATAAAGCATTATTTAGTTTTTGTTAAAGTTGTAAAGCCATATATTGTTCCAATTTTCTTTAAAATTAAACATTCTAGACGGAACATAAAAAGCAGGTACATAATTATAAACTGCGTTCTGTCTTTTTATATTCATATCAGCAAGTTATTTGTATCCCACGATGAAGTAATCACCAACACTGCCACAAAAGCTTTATAAGGCGACAGTGAAACGCGTTATAACAGCTAATATAAACAGCTTGTGATATTCAGCTAAAGCAGTTGAAGCTTAAAATAAAAATATTATTAACTTATACATATCTGCTATCTCAATTTGTAAAAACAATTGTGAACTTAATGCTTGCCAGTGACTTCAAAACTACACTTAAGGCTGGTTCATACTTATGTAAAAACGTCCTTTTAGACGTTTTTATAAAAGACGTTTTTATATAAGTATGAACCAGGCTTTAAACAAACAAAAAAGTCCACACTGCTGCACAGTGAAATCCACCAAAATTCAAGGATGCAATATTGATTAAAATAAATCAACGTAAAGCTCCTTGTCCTCAGCGAGTCCCAATTGGCGTTTTGTGCATTAGTCATAAACGCCATTGGTGTTACACTCGTCAATATGACCACCAAGCCTAACAACACACTTAATATATACATAAACTAACAAGGAAATCTACAAAAAAGCATACAAAACATTAAAAAAACATTAACATAAAACATTAAAACAGAGGAGAACTAAAATAAATTGTTGTGATTTTTCGCTACTTTATATAGTAACTTTGACAGGTAATTAAGAGCATTTATGACCCCATAATCTATTGTAATTACCACACCTGCGATTTTACCACTAAGTGTACAATTGTTTTGCAACTTATGGTTTAAATTATTATACAAGTTGAATTAACAATTTTAGGTGTTTTAAATTATTTATGCCTCCTTCACACCTGATCCCAGTTCCGAGATCCCAGTTTCCAGTTCCCAGATCCCAGCTCTCAGATTCCAGATCCTAAAAACGGACCGTTCATAGTTGAGTGTTTACTGGTAAAACTCGCGCCCGTGGAAGTTGTTTTTGTCAAAAAACGCTCATAAAATTGTACATACAAACAAAATACTTGTTTAAAACGGTACGTGGTCTTTGGAGCCTTAAACAGGGAACTTAGAGCCTTCGAAAATTTCTGGGAACTTGGAGTCACGAGTAATGGTAACTTTTAAGAAAGAATAGTTTGAGGTTAAATTTAGGCTTCACTTAGGCTTAGGTACGCGTTTTAACGATTTTGATTTTCGGCTCCAAGTTCCTATTTTTAGGCTTCTAGTTCCCTATTGTTGGCTCCAAGTTCCAGCTCCAAGCTCCCAAGGCTCCATCGACCCTAAATCTTTTAAAACACAAAAATATTAAAAATAATATTTTTAATGTTCTAAACTAAATAAAAAAAACTGTAAAAAAATAAATCTAGGTTAATAAAAAAACAATTATTACTTTTATGAATAAATTTATGTTTTACAATCGTTTTGATAATATAAATTAGCTTTTTTAAACTATACAAACTGTAAAACTTTTAAATTTGTTCAAAAAAATTGTTTTAGCAATGCTTTAATAAAAAACAATGATTTTTGCAGAAGCAACTCTTTCAGCAACAGAAAAAAACAGAAGCAGAGCGTTGTAATTAAAAATGATACATACACAACTTTATAAAGTCGCACGTACAAATACAGAATAATCCTTAAAAACACAAGTAAAAAATTTTAATGTGAAAAATTAAATAATCAAGAAAAAATGCTGAAAAATCAAGTCTGTTTTTATAGAACGTAAAATTTTATTACATTTATAAGTAAATTGATATTTTAAAAACATTTTGATAATATAGATAAGCTTTTCAAAACTGCGAGACTTTTCAATAATTGTGAAAAAAAGTTTGCAAAGGAATCAATATTGTGCAGCTGGTGTGTGTCTTTAATTAACATAATTACCAACATTGTTATGTTAAAAAGTCTTTATGTATACACTGAGCGCGTGTGATATATTTCCAAAGACGCCTTTTTGTTCGTTTTCTTTTAATTCCTTCCCAGAAGTTGGAGCGCCGCTCCAAGTCTTGCATGGAACTGAGAACTGTGATCTGGGATCTGGAAAACAGCTGTGAACACTTGTTTTTGCTATTTCTGGGATCTGGAAACTGAAAACAGGTGTGAACGGGCCCCTAAATGATAAATAGGGTTCCTTTAAATAATTTTTGTTTTTATAGGCACCTTTCACTGGAACTCGGTTTATACATGAAGTTTGCAATATACATAACTGTCACCATAATGGATAATTACCGTATCTCCTACTTATCTTTTGTAGTATGCAGATCAACTGATTGAAATTTCGCGCGCTTTCCATCCGTCGATCTGCATACTACAAAAGATAAGTAGGAGATACGGTAATCATCCATTATGGTGACAGTTATGTATATTGCATACTTCATGTATAAACAGAGTTCCAGTGCAAGGAGCCTATATTATTTTAATTAATTAAATTTTGTGTTTTATTACAGAATAAGATAACTCTTCTTAAAAGTAAAACTCTTCAAATAATAAAGTTTTTGGTCAAAAACAAGTCCACCCGCAGTACTAAATGCAGGCCTAGGGACATAATGTGAGATAGCTTATTAACATTTTAATGAGCAAAAATAATTAACATTTTAATTTAGCTCCTTCAAGTGTAATTTTACCTTACCGTGTTTATTTATGTTTATTGATTTATGTTTATGTATACTTATCTGTTTATTTTGTTTATTCTGTTTATCTATTATGTTTATTTACCTTTATTTTTTATTCTTGTATACTATTTATTCATCACATTAGTTAATTTACCTTAGTTTACCTTAGTTTTTTTGGTTATTTAGTTTTTAATAACATTATTTATACTACTCAGATGAGATTTTTTCAATGTAATTTTGTCACATATTCTAGGTTTTTTGTTCCATCGGACGTATAAACGATTTTATATCTTAAAATGTGAAGGATTGTATGTTGAAAAACTACATCTAGGAGTTTTGCGTTTGCAAATTTTTATTTCTACATGATAAAAAATCTAGTGTGGAATATTCTCCCTACAATTTAAACAAGTATTTAACACACTGTCGAACATTCTCTACACTTATGCATACTTGAAAATACACATCTAATCAGGAACAGGCACATGCAACAGGATCTATGTATTTACATACGAAGTATTTATATTAGAAGGTTTTATATTAGAAGTGTTTATATACCTTAAAAATGTTATTTTAGTAGTTTTTATATACCATAAAAATGTAAGAGTAAAAATTAACCCTAGAAATTACATTAAAACATTAAAATTAACAATAGTTGGAGTTTTGGCGCAATTTTTAATGCTACTTTTTATTATTACTATTATTATTATTAATGATCAGATAACAGAATTAAATTTTACTAAGCATAGTCTATGCATAGTTTAATTCTATTGTTATATCATTTAATTTATCTTTTTTTCTCTTTTTTCTCTTTTTTTCTTTTTTCTTTTTTTATCATCAACATACAATTCTGCGACTCTAATTGCCGCCAATAGAAAATACAATTCTAACAAAATATCAATGAACATAGCTATCTGAAATGGCTTTAAAGGCTCACAAAGAGTGCTTATTTAGGTCAAGTTTTAAAATTTTTCTTGAATTGCAAAGAGAATCAACTGTTACTTGGGAGGAAAATAGTTTGTTCCAAAGGTGTAACCACCCTGTTTGCAAAAGAAAATTTCCTTGCATTAATTCGGCTTTCCTCAATAGCAAATTCAAAGGACCTAACACGGGTGGGTTGCAGGTTAAACTTAAAAAAATCATTGGCTTGCAAATTGTTTAAGCTATGTATAATTTTAAAGTACTCATATAAATCAGTTTTGCTCTTTGATCCTTTTGATCTTTGTAATAAAAAATATAAAAATTGTACCCATTTACTTGACATATTAAATAAAATTATTAGATGAGTTTAATACAACCTAAAAAAAGGACAGACATACATATACTTTTTTGGTTTTTCTCATGACCGTGCTAATTTTGAATTAAAAAGGAGATCTATAACAAAAAGCCTGTTTTGTTTCCTTGTTTGGGACAGGAGGAGCAAGATGAGGAGAATTTGGGACTTCTTCAGCAAAAACTTCCTCATATTTTTACAACATGCATCTCATACTGTTTGTTAATTTTGTGTCATTTTGTATATCTTTCATATATATTATTTACAAAAGTAGTGTTTAATTTACCCTATGTGTGTTCATGTTTCTTTTTGCCATTTCTCTGTAATATGTATTATGACTTAATTTTTATAATACAATTATTGTTTTTAAGAGGAGTTAAGAGCACATTATTAACTAATTCATATAGTGAAACGAATTCTCACATGAACTCACGGAAATTGATATAATTCAAAACATTTGATAAATAGAGCTATAATCATTGTTAGGTCCATTGAAATGGTGGAAGCTGAGTTGAAACAAAGTTTTTGCTTTGTGGTTTTATATAGAGAATTTATTAAGATTGTTTTGGTTTTAGTAGTACTTTGTATTCTCACATGACCCCACCTGCAAATTTTTTATCTCACTTAAAAATATGGCATGACAACGGATATTTAGTCTTGGGAATAAATCAATTTCCAGGTGGGGTCATGTGAGAATACAAAAGACTCACTGAAAACCAAAACAATCTAATAATTCTTATAAAACCACAAAGCAAAAACGGACGGGCTCCACCTTCGGGACCTAACAAGAAGCATCAATGTTTTGGATTATATCGATTTCCAGGTGGGGTCATGTGAGAATTCAAAGTTTCGCTATATGAATTAAGTTAATAATGTGCTCTTGACTACCTCTTAAAAACAATAATTGTATTATAAAATTTAAGTCATAGTGCGGTGTCACAGAGAAATGGCAAAAAGAAACATGAACACCCCGCCAGATCAGGTAATAAAACACTTCCTTTGTAAATAATATATATGAAAGATATACAAAATGACACAAAATTAACAAACCATACGATGCATGTTGTAAAAATATGAGGGGAAGCGTTTGCTGAAGAAGTCCCAAATTCTCCTCATATTTGTCCTGCCTGTCCAAACAAGGAACGAAACAGGCTTTTGTTATAGATCTCCTTTTTAATTCAAAATTATTTTACACAGTCACTTTTGAGAACCAAAAAAATTGAGGTATATGTATGTCTGTCCTTTTTAGGTTGTATTAAACCATCTAATAATTTTATTTAATATGTCAAGTAAATGGGTACAATTTTTATATTTTTTATTAGAAAGATTAAAGGATCAAAGAGACAAAACTGATTTATATGAGTGCTTTAAAATTATACATTGCTTAAACAATTTGCAAGCCAATGATTTTTTTAAGTTTAACCTGCAACCCACCCGTGTCATCCCTTTGAATTGGCTATTGAGGAAAGCCGAATTAATGCAAGGAAATTTTCTTTTGCAAACAGGGTGGTTACACCTTGGAACAATCTACTCCCCTCTCAAGTAACTGTCGATTCTTTGGATGCATTCAAGAAAAATTTTAAAACTGACCTAAATAAGCACTCTTTGTGAGCCTTTAAAGTCATTTCAGATAGCTATGTTCATTGATATTTTGTTAGAATTGTATTTTCTATTGGCGGCAACTAAGTCGCAGATTTGATGTTGTTGATAAAAAAAAAGAAAAGAAAAAAAGAGAAAAAAGAGAAAAAAAGATAAATGAAATGATGTAACAATAGAATTAAACTATGCATAGACTATGCTTAGTAAAATTTAATTCTGTTATCTGATCATTAATAATAATAATAGTAATAATAAAAAGTAGCATTAAAAATTGCGCCAAAACTCCAACTATTGTTAATTTTAATGTTTTAATGTAATTTCTAGGGTTAATTTTTACTCTTACATTTTTATGGTATATAAAAACTACTAAAATAACATTTTTAAGGTATATAAACACTTCTAATATAAAACCTTCTAATATAAATACTTCATATGTAAATACATAGATCCTGTTGCATGTGCCTGTTCCTGATTAGATGTGTATTTTCAAGTATGCATAAGTGTAGAGAATGTTCGACAGTGTGTTAAATACTTGTTTAAATTGTAGGGAGAATATTCCACACTAGATTTTTTATCATGTAGAAATAAAAATTTGCAAACGCAAAACTCCTAGATGTAGTTTTTCAACATACAATCCTTCACATTTTAAGATATAAAATCGTTTATACGTCCGATGGAACAAAAAACCTAGAATATGTGACAAAATTACATTGAAAAAATCTCATCTGAGTAGTATAAATAATGTTATTAAAAACTAAATAACCAAAAAACTAAGGTAATCTAAGGTAAATTAACTAATGTGATGAATAAACAGTATACAAGAATAAAAAATAAAGGTAAATAAACATAATAGATAAACAGAATAAACAAAATAAACAGATAAGTATACATAAACATAAATCAATAAACATAAATAGACACGGTAAGGTAAAATTACACTTGAAGGAGCTAAATTAAAATGTTAATTATTGTTGCTCATTAAAATGTTAATGAGCTATCTCACATTATGTCCCTAGGCCTGCATTTAGTACTGCGGGTGGACTTGTTTTTGACCAAAAACTTTATTATTTGAAGAGTTTTACTTTTAAGAAGAGTTATCTTATTCTGTAATAAAACACAAAATTTAATTAATTAAAATAATATAGGCACCTTGCACTGGAACTCTGTTTATACATGAAGTATGCAATATACATAACTGTCACCATAATGAATGATTACCGTATCTCCTACTTATCTTTTGTAGTATGCAGATCGACGGATGGAAAGTGTGAAATTTCAATCAGTTGATCTGCATACTACAAAAGATAAGTAGGAGATACGGTAATTATCCATTATGGTGACAGTTATGTATATTGCAAACTTCATGTATAAACCGAGTTCCAGTGAAAGGTGCCTATAAAAACAAAAATTATTTAAAGGAACCTATTTATCATTTAGGGGCCCGTTCACACCTGTTTTCAGTTTCCAGATCCCAGAAATAGCAAAAACAAGTGTTCACAGCTGTTTTCCAGATCCCAGATCACAGTTCTCAGTTCCATGCAAGACTTGGAGCGGCGCTCCAACTTCTGGGAAGGAATTAAAAGAAAACGAACAAAAAGGCGTCTTTGGAAATATATCACACGCGCTCAGTGTATACATAAAGACTTTTTAACATAACAATGTTGGTAATTATGTTAATTAAAGACACACACCAGCTGCACAATATTGATTCCTTTGCAAACTTTTTTTCACAATTATTGTTACGCTTTGTTTTATTTTTTGTGCTGTTTTTTCAGGGGAGCACACGATATGAAACAAAATTCTTTTTTTATTTTAACCAAAACATAGCTAATACAATATTTTTAAACAAATTTAAAAGTCTCACAGTTTTGAAAAGCTTATCTATATTATCAAAATGTTTTTAAAATATCAATTTACTTATAAATGTAATAAAATTTTACGTTCTATAAAAACAGACTTGATTTTTCAGCATTTTTTCTTGATTATTTAATTTTTCACATTAAAATTTTTTTACTTGTGTTTTTAAGGATTATTCTGTATTTGTACGTGCGACTTTATAAAGTTGTGTATGTATCATTTTTAATTACAACGCTCCGCTTCTGTTTTTTTCTGTTGCTGAAAGAGTTGCTTCTGCAAAAATCATTGTTTTTTATTAAAGCATTGCTAAAACAATTTTTTGAACAAATTTAAAAGTTTTACAGTTTGTATAGTTTAAAAAAGCTAATTTATATTATCAAAACGATTGTAAAACATAAATTTATTCATAAAAGTAATAACTGTTTTTTTATTAACCTAGATTTATTTTTTTACAGTTTTTTTTATTTAGTTTAGAACATTAAAAAATTTATTTTTAATATTTTTGTGTTTTAAAAGATTTAGGGTCGATGGAGCCTTGGGAGCTTGGAGCTGGAACTTGGAGCCAACAATAGGGAACTAGAAGCCTAAAAATAGGAACTTGGAGCCGAAAATCAAAATCGTTAAAACGCGTACCTAAGCCTAAGTGAAGCCTAAATTTAACCTCAAACTATTCTTTCTTAAAGGTTCTAAGTTACCATTACTCGTGACTCCAAGTTCCCAAAAATTTTCGAAGGCTCTAAATTCCCTGTTTAAGGCTCCAAAGACCACGTACCGTTTTAAACAAGTATTTTGTTTGTATGTACAATTTTATGAGCGTTTTTTGACAAAAACA
>JASAMX010024918.1:0-13187 GCA_030248175.1 Microlaimidae sp. YZB2_3
AAATTTACCCATGTTGTTTAATTATAGTTAGTGCGGTGCAGTTGCGCTCCAGACAAAGTCTACCTACGTTCTCTAAATATAGTTGGCGCGATGCCGTGCGCCAAATAATCAGAAGATGATGAACATGAATTACAAAATTTACTCACGTTCTCAAAGTATAGTTGGCGCGGTGCCGTGGGTTAAATTGCAGTATGGCACCCGCTCTACCGATGATTAACGGCGCGTGGCGCTCCTGCGCCACCGACGCTTATTATTATTTTTTAATAAATAAAACTTTGAATTAATTTTGCCATCAGTAATGCAAGAATTAAAAAAGTACTCTGTTGTTTTCGCCGTTTTCCGCGCGGTTGAAGCAGATGGCGCTGGGAACTGGTTCCGTTTTTGCCACTAATTAAAACCGGTCTGCTTTTTTGTGCGGTTTCTATGAGGGGATGTTGGTTGTCTGCTCTGTACAATCCTTATTGTTGCCAAAAGGCTGTTATTGTGTGGTTGGGAGTTTTTATTTGTCTATTTTTCAATTTTTTTATTTTGATCAATAAATCGATAACAAGGACCTAAATGAAAAAAGTGCTTCCTAAGAAAGTTGCGTAATTCCTTCTTCTTTCTAATGAGCCCATGTTTATTTTTGATTAATCAGTAACGAATGAGAAATATCGCTTTTAAGGATGGAGCGTTGGAATAATAATAGTAATGCTAATAATAATAATAATAATAATAATAATAATAATAATAATAATAATAATAATAATAATAATAATAATAATAAGAAGAAGAAGAAGAAGAAGAAGAAGAAATTTCTGAATTTCAAAATTTACCCACGTTCTCTAATAATGGTTGGCGCGGCGCCACGGGGATAAATCGCCCCGTGGCGCTCCCGTGCCACCCATGAAGAACAGAAACAGTAAACCTAAATTTGTAAATTTTCTGGGGTTTTTTTATTGTATTTGGTTAACCTAATTAATATAATATATAAAAAGCAATGATGCATCAAAACAGTTTGATAAATAAAGTCGCTGAAAATGGTAAACTGTTTTAATTTTGACTCGCAATACTGTCTCAAATACTTATAACAAAAAACAATTAAGAATTTTAAACAAAAAATGTTTAGAATATAGGAAATTTTGGCACCTTGCTTAAACAATTTGCTACGAAATAATTAGATTATTATTTTGTAACAGAAATCAATTAAACGTTTGAAATTTTCTATAATTTTTTTGTATTTTATGAAATTCGAAATTTAAAAAAAAGTGTGTTGAAATTTGGTTTGTTAGATAAATTAAAGTTGGCTGATGCCTCGAAGACTTGCGCAGTATTTGAAGTATTTTAGAACAGAACAACTCAAAAGTTTGAGCAAGAAGTATTGATAATATAAAAAATAAAGGTTCTAACAATTATTTATCTAACTAATAAAAATGGAACAAACCATATTATTTTCAACGGCTAAAGTTCAATGATTTTTTGTGTGTAATGTTCAAAATAACTGCACAACACAATTTTAAATAGCCCTTTTCTCTAAACATATACATAAGTTATACATAACATACATCATATACATAAGATGTAATTCTTTTTTACAGATCCATCCAAAATTTGTCTTAAAAATTTATTGATATGCACATTCACATATATATATACTTCGTCCAAAATGTCCACACGACATAACTAAAAATTCAAAGGCAATTAAGGTTTTTTTTTGGATTATGCTTTTATTTTTGGCATTTTGACTTCAGAAAGAAGTATAAAAAGTTTTTTAAATTTTAAAAACATTCTGAAATTGCCCAAAATTGGGTTTTAGGAATTTGTCTTTTGGACACTTTGGATAAAGTATTTCCCAGGCTCTACTGTACTGACACAATTCTTGTTATACACGGTATATTAATAAATAAAAAATAAAAATCCATTACAACTTTTTGCTTCGATATAAATTATTTAATTTCTTCACAAATATGCTCTCATAATTTTTGGTTTAAGGAAGGATAAGAAACATCAACATGATAGAATAAATTTATTAAAAAAAAACAAAAAAAATTACTTAAATATTGTTAGCGCTGATAAAACTATTTTATTCAAAAACTGTACTTGCTTTTATTTGACGTTGAAATGGACAAAATAGTTAAATTTATTTAAAAAAAAAAGTGAACTGTTTATATTAGGATTTTATGAATAAAGCGAATTCAAAATAGCCCTAAAAATTTTGTTTTGATGTGGAGTTAAAAAATAAGTATAAGCATACCTCAGTTTAAAATTTTGGTAAATTTTGTTTGTTAGTTTACTTGAAATAAATTTGCAAATATATCCATAACTAGATATTACATGAAATCTTTAGACATCAATATGTGTTTACTGGTTAAACAAACTGAAGATTTATCAATGGGTGCTGTAAGACTGGTATAATAGAAACTTTGATATTCAATTTAAAGTTACACGGAATTGATTTTTAGGTGGTGGTTGGTGGTATTGCAGAAGACAAAATTTGGTTGGCTGAGTAAAACATTGTCCATGAGATTCAAATGATAAGTGCATTGAATTAACACTATTAAAAACTTATAATAACTTTCGCAATTTGCACTATTTGCACTATTAAAATTAAGAAATTTTACTTATATTTAGCAAAAAGAAAACCTAGGTAGCGAAATGCTTACATTTATAGTTTTGTTCAATTATTTCAACCAGTAATAGATATAGGATTTTTTTTTGAATAAAAAATCGGTAAAGATATATGGTATTTTTATGTGGTTATTTTTAATACAGTACTCCTTCTTTCTACTATTTCACTTAAATTTTGTTACAAAATTTTGTGTATAAGTTTAGAATGACTAAAATAATTATTTTACTCGTTTTCAGTTTGAATATAGATTTATAGTTCGAAATTAACTGTTGATTAACCGTCATAAAAAATTAACCGTTATTAAAAACACCACAGAAATAATCAGAAAACTCGCACTGTGGCTTTTTTTTCGGAAAAAAAGTTCTATTCAATTATTACTGGTCAGAATTTAACAAAATTTAAACGTTTGGCTATTTTCGCTATTTATGCTTAATTTCTTCAATTTTTCATCAGTATCAATCAATAAACAAAATTTAATTTATCTTTAATACCCGCTCATTAACCCATGGACCAAGATTGTTGGATGACAAAATAGACATTTTATTGCAAACGGAAATTACAACATCTTGTTCATTTGATTTTCTTGTATAACTTTTATTCATAATATTTTATTCATTGATACAGGGCATCAAATTATTGTCTGTCGAAATTGTATAACGGTAAAAATGTACCAACATTGATTTCGATGTGGATTCTGATTAAAGTGTTTGATTCTCTCGATTATGACTGCTGTAAGAACTTTTAAAGTTTTATTGCTCGATTTCGAGAATTTTTATAATCAAATGGTAGATGATTTTTGTAAAAAAATATTTTTTCATATTAAAATAACGTTTGAAAAAAAATTCAGAAATTCCAACAATACATAAAATTTAAATTTTATATATTTTTTAAAATTCTAATTAATGTTATAATCTTTATTGAATGATGAAATTTGAAAAAAAAACATAGTAAATTCTATGCTTCATCTCACCTTTTTAACTTTCTGATTTTTTTGCGATTAATAGTTTTATTGCTTTATTGCTTATTTATAAAATACCACAGCAGAATAGTCAGCGCATGTGTTTACTTCCTATGGTCTTTTTGAATTAACTTTACATATTTATTGTCTTTGGTGAAAAATAATGCGGCGCAGAGCTTAATACTAGCTTTATCTCCACTCAATTTTGTGTTTGTTTCATATTCAACCGCATTTTTGAAATAAAACAATGGCATATTCAAAGAGTAACTAAAAGCTTACCCTCTCCAGGGCTTCCTGACCCAACCTGGCCTTTTCCTCGGCCGCGTCCGCCCTATCCATGGCGTTGTCCTTCTCCAACTTCATCGCCTGCATCTTTTTCTTGATGGCGTCCATGGTTGCCGCTCTTTCCGCTTCGGGATTATTTGGTATACAAAAAAAAAAGAAATACAAAAGACGACTATATGAGGAGCCCTGAGGTGCGCAACCTTCACAGTGCGGGAACTGGCAGTAATGAACGGGGTCTTAACTGAGTTGGGGCGCTTAAGCGGGTGGATTCCTCTGCTAGCAGCTGCCGCTAATCGGGGCTCCTGTGCTATTCCTGCAAGCCATTCCCCTTCCTACTACGCCCTCGCATCGCTCGTTTTCCCTCGGGCGATGGATGCGAAGCAGCAAACGCAGCCTCGTCCTTGCGTTGATCGTTAAACGCGCTTCAACTTGGCCGAGCATATTACACAGTTTTCAATATAGTTGTGTGAAGTTATTAAAGTATCATTCAAGTTATAACCCCAACAAACATTAAATCCGCATCCGCAAGTAATTACAAGAATCAGGATAATGACGCAAGTGTGAATACTAAAACACAAATCTTTTTGTAAACAGCTTTTTTATTCAATTTTAATTTTATCTGGTATTTTTGTAGTAATTTTTTAATACAACTTATGCGATTTAGTCAAAATAAACTTAGTTGACAAGTGGCAATTTTAAAAACCTTCCATTTTAATAAAAACGGTTTGACCGGTTGTTTACTATAATGATTAACCAAATGATTCACCACCGCTAACTAAATTATCTTTACATAGATTATTTTTGGTTTGCGCTTGTAAAACGAATACCTAAATTTGATTTTTTTTGCTGTGTGTTTTTTTAATTTATTTTGAGACACAGGATTAAAATTAATTAAAATTGTTTTTACTAATTTTCAAAGTAGTGACTTTTCTTAAGAGAAATAGGTCTATAAATAAGTGACCCTGAAAAATTAAATTTTCAAAATGAATCCAGAGACCACAGTAGACAGAAGCATGGTGTGGTGTGGAACGTCCTTTCCTGTGAGTTAAAAAATCTTAGAAATCTTTGAGTATCACGTAAATGGGATTAGGGTTCGTAACTGTTGACTCTCTTTAATTTATGAATTTCACGTAATAAATAATATGATTGCGGTGTCGTCGTTACCCCATTTCCGAATCGCTTCTCTACCGGTTGCCACTGTAAAACTTTTGTACCACTACGGCAAAACCTTCGTTTCACGGTTGTGTATCTGCCTCTGACCAAACTTCACCGCGGTCAACTCTTCGTATCCGACATAATCAAATGGTACGTACGTAATATTGTATGCGTTGAAATTTGCATAATTGCTACCATACCAGCTTTAAGCATTTCAATTTGCTCGCTCGTTCATTATGTATGCATTTGCAAAACTTGCGCGCAACTGATCGGACGTTCAGTATGATAAATAGTAGGTTCATTATATTTTTGCGTGGTTTTCCTACTAAAAAAAATTAGGGGGAGGGGTTAATAGTTGCGAACGAGCTTTTCAGACCTAAATCTCACTTACGGGAGATTCAAGAATTCTTTGGTTAAAAAACCGCGCAAGATAATACTAAACGTGCTATTCATCATATTGATCGTTCAATCAGCCATGCAAATTAAATTACACCGTATGCAAATTATTTATTATGAGAAATTCATGAATCGGGGAGCCTGAGTGAATTTCAAACTAACGTTTACCGGAGATTTTAGAAATAGTTTTTATAAAATAACAAAAAGTAAAACGAGCCATCAAATGTTGTTAGTTGAATTTGCAGAACGTTTGGGTTTGTTTAGTTTTTTATGTAGCAGTATAAAAATTTTAAAAAATATATTTTACGAAACTGGATAGTTCTTTGTATATTTCATTAAATGTAAGAATTAAAATTTAATAATTCTGCATTATTCCATCACTATGTAACTGGTAAATTGTTATGTCAGGAACGGGTAACAAGACTTATATTGCTGTTGGGAATGTGATTGCGAATTAATGAAGCTGCAGAGAGCAGTTGAAAATCAAACACGGTTTATCTCAATTTCCTGCGACCCCTCTTCCAAGCACCCTTCATAGCACTAAAGTATCGATATTTGGCAGAGATGACATAACTAAATTTACATATCAGATTACATTTGAGAGTTGTCATTTACCAGTTCTTTATACATAAGGTTTCATGTCTGTTAGATTTTTATCACAAATTTTATTGCGAATACTATAATAATGAGACATGCCTTTGTTATGAATTTTTCGTTTTTAACTGGTAGGCTTGTATATTTTATAATAAATACTATTTTAGCTATAATGATTTACATCATTAAATAATTTTCATCTGAAAGCTCAGGTTTAGGTCTATAATCAGTCATTGGAGTTTTAATATGGAATATTATCGTCTGTTTGAAAATCAAGAAACTATATAATTTTAAAAGGCAAATACTTAAAGTTCATAAGAAAAAGTCATTAACAAATTGCAAAAATTAAAGAAATTTTATTTCACTTTTAATATTTTTTGCTTGTTTTTACGCCTTATTAATTTATGTGATTTTCTATTTATAAAAAGTGGACCATTGTTAAAAATTACAAAAATGATTCAGCTTAAAAATCGAATGGTGTATGTATCACCTTATTTTTTAATATAGAAAAATAAAGTATACAAAAATTGTAAGAAAATTAAACCGATATTTTTGAACTTTGTTTAAAGTGTGGAGAATTTCGATTCACAAATTATTTGATGATAAATACAATAACAACATTATTTAATTCATTTTAGTTTAAAATGCATCCAATCTGCTATAATATTAAACAGAGTATATTTTCAGGGGCAATATTTGGTCTTGTAAATGGAAGCAAAGTTAGTGAGCTTCTGTATGAAAAATTGATGAGGAAATATAATAAGTTGGTTCGACCTGTAAAAAATCACAGTGATATTCTTACAGTGAAACTTTCGTTACGACTTTCGCAGCTATTAGATGTGGTACAGTTTGATTTCGTTTGTTTACAATATGTACTGTACCTAGAAATATTTTTATTTATTTCTTTAATACTTTATGTCTAAATGTATTTCGGAATCTAGATTGACCCTTTTGTAATTGAATAAATTATTTTGTTTCGGTTTTTATTTAGATTTTAAAATCAATTGTTTCTCATGGTTAGAATAGAAGTTTATAATAAAACCTGAAACATTATAAGAAGTAGTTTTTTTTATTTGGCATAAAGCAGGATACGCAAGGTCGATGTTACTCAGCACTACTTGCGCAACCTTCTACACATATAACATTATCACAATACAGGGTGTCTGAGTCGGGACTTGATCCAAAGACCTTCAGTATGCAAGACGTAAGATCTGCCACTGCGCCACAATATCGACCCACTGCGCTACAACCTCGGCAGATTTATTAGTAGTTTTTATTCTGTTAATATATTTGGTACAACAGTACACAAGGTCGATAGTGCCGAAAAAATTCGAGGTGATTAAAAGACTTATTAAGAGAAGATCTTCTAAAATATAAAACAAAAAAAAATATAAAGATCTTCTAAAATATAAAAATCTAAAATATATAACAGTTTTTTTTTACAACTTCATAATTTGGTGATCTTAAAAAGTATTTTATTTGTTTAAATTCCTATTAATCTTCATTCTAAGTTCAAAATAAATTTTAGAGTTTCATGTCACAAGTTCTTTTGATTTCAAGTACAACAAATCAAATTACTTCACAACCAATTATTTTTTTAGCATGAAAAAGATCAAATCATGACCACTAATGTCTGGATCGGCCAAGTAAAACGTTTTTTTTCTTATATAATTGTAAAACTAAGTTATCACAAAATTCTGTATATTATTAGTCGTATTGATTTTATTTCACCGACAAACCGATGTATCAAAACGCCCCATTGTCTTTTTAAAATGTTTAGTAATCTGTACATTAATAGATATAGTTTATTTCGTCAGTAAAAAATAAAAGAATGTATATTCTAAAGCATTTAATTTTTTTATATTTCATTCAGTAGTTGCATTTAGCAGGTTTCGTGTTGACAAAAATATAAAAATTTTGTTTATTGTAATTAGCACTTTTTGATCATTATCGCGTCTCAGAAGCAGATTATAAATCGCATCTTGCTTCTAAATTTCTGGGATGACGAACAGTAAAACCAAAAATATAATACTATATATTAATTAGTCATTGATTCATTACAACGTTCTTGACATATAATTGAAATGCTTAAAGTGCAAGTTTTCTCACCAGTTGAGCTGCACATCATTTCAACAGACTATAAAACGCTATTGTTTTTTATTAGGAGTGGTATGATCACAAACTTACGTGGGAACCAAAGGAATTTGGCAATATAGAATCTCTAACAATACCCGCTGAGCAAATATGGAGGCCTGACATTGTACTTTATAATAAGTAATTTACTTTCACTGCCATTAAAAATTTTATATATGAAAATTATAAATAAAACATCATGAAGAAACAAAACCATATAAAATCTTAAGACCTCAATCTTACTTGCATGATATTCAAAAATTAGAGATCTAAATGTTTCTGAACAAAATGTAGTTGCTTATGTTTCCTTATGATTTTAGTCTTATTATATTTTTTAGCGCAGACGGCCACCCTACAGTTACTATTATGACAAAAGCGACCGTAAGCTACACTGGAAAAGTGTGGTGGGAACCTCCGGCTATATACAGATCTCTCTGTCCAATTGATGTCAAATGGTTTCCATTTGATTTACAAACGTAAATAATGTTTTTTCAATGACAATTTAACCAACAAACAGCACAGTAACTTTAAAATAGGCTTAAAAGTTTATCATAAACAGCTAAATATTAACATCATATCTGGTTGGACTTGCTTTTTGTGTAACATGCTTGCCTTTAGTAAAACTGCAATAATTTTTAATATTAAAAAATCTCAAAAACTATAGGTGCAGTATGAAATTTGGAACATGGACTTACGATGGAATGCAAGTGGATTTGATTCACTGGGACGATTATTCCAAAGTTACTATTGAAAAAACTGAGGACAACAAGAAGATTTGGTGGGTGAAGAAAGCGTTGAACCTTCAAGATTATATACCCAGTGTGGAATGGGATATTGTGGAAGTGCCTGGAGCCAGACATTGGGCTTTGTATCCTTGTTGCGAGTAAGTTTTTTTAATTTACTTAAAAAATTTCGTTGCAATTCTAATTTTCAATTTGTAGGCCTTATTAAAAAATGGCACGGGCCGTGTTTTTCTTTTGTTTTTCCTAACCTGCTTTTCCTTTTAAAGTTTTACGGTCATTGATTTTGGCTAGTTTAAAATAAAAGTTTAACAAAATTTGAAATTTTTTTTACGTTTTTCTGAATTATGCCAAATTTTAGAAAAAAATTAAGTTACTCTCTAATGATTTATATTTACGTTTAAACAACAAACAGTTATAGCATTTACTTTGCAAATTTTTTTTCAAGAAGTTTTAATCATTATAAAGAAAAGGGAATCGTTTTTAAAAATGATTTTAATAACCCAGTAAACTTGTTAGCAATGAACATTGCGGCACTTATCAGGCATATAATCTAGTCGTCTCTATTAAAAATAAAGTGCAAAATTTTTAAAAAGATTTTCGCTTTTGAAATTTTGAGATTTAGTTTAATAAGTAGCTGGTTTTTCTATGAAATTGTAATAGTTTAAAAGAAACAACAAAAAAAAGATATGCAATTTGTGTATAAAAATTTTGCATGTATTTTAGAGCTCCATTTATTGATGTCACAATTTATATTCACATTAGACGAAAAGCTTTATTTTACACAGTAAGTTTTAATTTCATAAATAAATTTTTTTAACGTTAGCAGCAAATTTAACGAAAGTGGTAAGAAGCTAAGCTGCAACTTGGTAGTGCAGTTGTTCAGCTTAAGTAAAAAAATGTTGACCGTATGGTAACAAATATATAAAATACATGTTTTTACTGCACCTTTTAAAAATTATTCTAATAAATTATGGTCGGACAATAAAATAGGTTGTAGTCACGGTTTTTTCTAATGGCTCCTTAGCATATCTTTTGGCGAGTTGAGTTTCAAAAGGTTAATAATATTTTAAAATAATGTGACTTTTAGTATTATATCTAAAAAAATAAACCCACATTAAGCAGCCAAAAACAAGAAATACTGTGGATTGATTATAGAATAGACCTCATATAACTAGAAACATTTTTTAAACTATTTCTAAACAAAATGGTGCTTTCTTGATTTCTAATCTTTCTGAGAAGTGTTAAATCATCAATATATTTCATTTATTTGGAATACCTACATTTTTTTTAAATAAAACAATTTAAAAACGCAGAAATTTTATGAATTTGGGCTAAAACTTATTCGCAACTTTTTATACATGGTATTTTCTGCAGGCCAACCTGATGGCGCCATGCGTGGGATTATCTCTGATGACTTCGCTGGCGTTTCATTTGCCCGCCGATAGTTACGAGAAAATGGTTCTCTCCATTTCCATTCTCATCGCTGTCACTGTCTTTTTTCTTCTACTAGTCGAGTTGATCCCAGCCACTAGTTTGGTAATTATTATAGTTTTATTATAGTAATTAATTGTTATTATAGTAAATAATAATTATTATAGTTTGACAATTATTATTGTATAAATTTTTATTAAAGTCAATTTCTGGTAATTTTTATGGTTTATATTATATAACCAATCAAAAATTTATAAAATGAAATAAACAATTTATAAATTTAGGTCGTACCTCTTATTGCACGATATCTTCTTTTCACGTTGATCCTTATTTTTTTATCAGTAATGATAACTGTCGTCAGTGTGAATTTGCATTTTCGAACCACTACCAGTCACAAAATGCCTTATTGGATACGCAATGTTATGTTGCGCAAACTACCTAAACTACTGGGGATGAAACAAATTCACGGCGACACACCTGCCATGCAAGAAATCATCGTTGGAATGGTTGAAAAGTAAATATAATATAGTTTAAGTATAAAATAATTGTAAAAAATGATGATCACAAACGAACAAAAACGATTTAATTTTTTAACAATGTTGCAAGACGTTCGAAATCCACAACAATTGCCATCAAAGAAACAAAAATGTTTTATTAAAGCATTATTTATTGTATTTTATTTTTTCATTAGATTTACGTTAAAAAACTTAACGAATTTTATTATAAAATATGTTTTAATAAATAACGTTTTAATTTTTATTTATTTACTTACGACAATCATTCTAATAACTCAGAGTGGCCAACAATTAAAATTATTGTAATTTTAACAAGCATTTCATCAGTTAGAAAATAAATATTATGGTGACACCAATTTTAATTGGTGTCTTATTTTTTGGCAAAATCTATAAACGAGATCATTTTTAAATTCAACTGTCTATTTTTGTTTATAATGGTTTATTTTTTCCGTGTTGATGTGCAGAGGAAGTACTCTAAAAAATTGTTTAACGATTTTCTCTTTATACAAAAATTACGCCGTGATTTAATATCTACTGGTAATGAGTCTTGTGAAATGGACTTTTTAGACTTGATTCACGAAACAAATTTTTAACTTATTGAATTAAAATTCCTGCCTTTCTTCCAAATGACCCTTTGATTTTTATACTACATTTGGAGGTTTATGATAATTTTAACAAGCATTTCATCAGTTAGAAAATAAATATTATGGTGACACCAATTTTAATTGATGTCTTATTTTTTGGCAAAATCTATAAACGAGATCATTTTTAAATTCAACTTTCTATTTTAGTTTATAATGATTTATTTTTTCCGTGTTGATTTGCAGAGGAAGTGCTCTAAAAATTTTTTAACGATTTTCTCTTTATACAAAAATTACGCCGTGATTTAATATCTACTGGTAATGAGTCTTGTAAAATGGACTTTTCAGACTTGATTCACGAAACAAATTTTTAACTTATTGGATTAAAATTCCTGCCTTTCTTCCAAGTGACCCTTTGATTTTTATACGAAATTTGGAGGTTTATGATATTCGGTTTGTTTGTAACAATACAATCCATGGAATTCCGTGATTGTCTTGACGTTAGAATATTATCACAAACTCTCCTATGATGTGAACTTGCGGGATTTCGGTGTCCGGAAGTTTCGTCTTTTACATCTCGTCTTTCAAAATCTCGTCTTTTACAACTCGTCTTCGGAAAACTCGTCTTTTCAATGCGATTTTGTAAACGTATTTTTTAAAAAGCGAGTTTGCGCCCTGCCGATAAAATTTTCCTTGATTTTTAGGTTTCGCTTAGGCTTAGGAAAAATAAGGTTTTTTATTTTATAATTCAAAAAGCACATCATTAAATAAACATTTACATGTATAAAGTTTTGCTTGATTTTTAGGTTTTGCTTAGGCTTAGGTTTTTAGTTTTTAGAAATAAAATAATTTAGTAAAAGTTTATTTGCGGTAAAATTTTATTTAATTTTCGGCTTTTGCTTAGGCTTAGAAAAAAGGTTTTTAATTTTATACGTTAGTCGCAAAATAAAAGAAACTAGTCTTTTGAAAAGTACGTTTACAAAATCGCATCCAAAAGACGAGTTTTCCAAAGACGAGATGTTTAAAAGACGAGCTTTCCGAAGACGAGTTGTAGAAGACGAGATGTTGAAAAACGACAGTTCAGACAAAAATAAGTTCTAACGGAATTTTGTTGATACGTAATTTTTAGATGTCTGAGAAAAGATACGGTGGCTGCTAGGACCCAATTTAACCGAAGCATCGCCAGAAGTCAAAACTTTCGCAAAAAAAGTGGCGGACATTCTATTCCACCCGGTGTCGAATTGGGTTCCAAAGAAGAAAACGATTTAGCTGTACTACGCTATCTGGCGTCTTCTGTCAGTCTAATGGCACACAGTATCAAACGACAAGAGCAACAACAAAAAGTATTTGTTATATAATCTTTAAAAATTTTTAAAAAAATTGTACAGGAATTTTTGTTTTTAGAACACGTACTTTTATCATTCACTTAGCACTCATTATCACTTATCATTATTACTATCATTATCACTTATAAATTATCACCTATGTCATAGTATAACTCAATACGAACTTTACCACACGATTTTTGTTTTCGTCATACACTATTCCTGCATTATATTACGGTAATTGGTATTACATAAAGTAAACCTCGTGGTTTTACCGGATTTTCCGTCCGGTACTGTTTCAATGTGCGTGGTTTTTGGTGTTTGGCATTGGTGTGTTGTGCATTTGGTGCTATAACGCCCTAACCGGATAACTCCTTTAATATCGAACCGTTATGATTCAAATTTGGAATATAAGTTCCTTAGGAGCTAAGCTACAGCATTTCCGAATTCCAGCCCGATCCAT